>JBBPSV010001103.1:0-11138 GCA_038093795.1 Retiboletus fuscus
AAATGTTCCAACACTGAAGGCCCCAACATCACCTGGCTCCAGGAAACACCCTCTGTCATCATTATCAACTGGTGTAACTGACCAACCACTCCTCTCCTCATCAGTCAGTCCCCCACCTTCTATGACTTCGATTTCATCCCTCTTTGCCACCTCAGTACACATGGCTAAGTGAAGCCACCAGTTGGGCAGTGGAAAGGCTGTTGCAGGTGGCAGCTGCAAGACTACGACCAGCATTGCACTCCATGCCATTGACTCCTCCATCTGACACCTCAGCAACATGTTTTCAACCAATTTCATTGACCTACTGAAAAGCACTGCAAGCGCAACCAGTTTACTTTACAGCCAGACCGGGATGCCTGATGAACACCAACGATTTATGACTACACAAATGACATTAAATCCTGCCATTGCTATTGTATATACCTCGCTCCCTGATGATGCTAGCCATCTCAACTATGTTGCTGATTTGTACAAGATGCAGAACACAGGTGGTGCAGGTACTAGTACAGGTCCATTGTAACAAGTCATTCATGTTGTAATCATATGTCTGTCCAAAGAACAATGCAATTCGATGGGTAACTATACATCAGAGTTGAAACTACCACTACTAGATTGATCTGATTCCGAGTCCTCTAAATCACAATGGTCCAATAATATGACTTGATAGTCCTCCCACATTTGCTGTGCAATATCGTCTCGCATAGCACTGGCTACACTGTGCTCTGCAGCCACAGAGGCATTTGCAGGATTGCCTGCAGGTGGTAAAGCAACAATCTCATCTTCATTGTCCTCACCTCAACCATCTCCAGTTGGCTTGTTATCGGTCTCATTGTCATCATTGTTGCTTGGATCATAGATTTGAATGAAGTTGTGGATTGCTACAAGGCCAGCAGGTAGTCATGCTTGAACTTCAAGGTTGTACTCGAGGGGAAGGAGGAGAATTCAGAAACTGTTATGATTTTCTTTCCTTATGCCTACCTTTCGCTCTGTACACTGCTGTCTCACTATTTGAGCCCCACCAGATGATATCTTTGATCTCTGTATTACTCATATGCTTGTGTATGCTGACTCATACGCTGACTCACCCTTGTTCCTCAATGTTCTACGTAGTTCTATACCTGACTCATCCATGTTCTCCAACATTCCATTCTGTTCTACCTCTTTACCACGGCTCCCCTATTTAAACCGTAGCACTCAACCTGTAACTTCAAGCTTGATCTTCTCAATCAATGAGTTCTTGTGGACTTCGTCTGATCCCTCGCCTCAGTCCTTGTCCACCCCTCTTACTACAATAGTAAAGAGGAAGTTCTCTAGTAGCCCCACGGCTAGAGCCACTTCACGTTGTCCAAGCTTCCGACACCACCCTCATCCACTTGACTCCTTTGAGATCATGCCTAGCCAATGGCAAAGCGTAACAAAAGATCAAGCTTTCTTCCTGTGTGGACTACCTCCATTGTAGCTCCATTTTCTTCACTTGATTCTCAAGCATGCTCTCCATGAGCAGATCCCTCGAATCTCTTGACCTTTGAACCACCATAGCGTCCCAACACCCCACCATCGACCCCTGCTGGTCTAGATCTCGGGAGCCCCCTCCTACCAACCTATCTGAGTCGGAAGCACCCCAAGATACTGCATCCTCCCTGGACACCAACCCGGACCTAGACCTTGATACTCTCTTTGGACCTGAAGAAGAGCTTACCCTCCGACACCAGTTCTCTTCCAGACTTACCATTCCCAGAGAACCAACTCTACCCTCGCCAACCCCCCGAGTCCATAACCCCCCCTTTGGAGGATTTCCTCTCTCCTTTCCACCACTGTCAGCCATTTCCTCCGCACCTACAATGTCCTCTGTGACCACTTCTAAACCCACTAAGCTTCATCTCGGGACCCCAAAAGATTTCAATGGGTCGTATACCAAAGCCGAGGATTGGCTGGGGACCATTACCTTTTACTTAGCCATAAACTTGTTACGCTTTGCCTCAGGCTAGGCGTGATCTCAAAGGAGTCAAGCAGACAGAGTGTCGGAAGCTTGGGACGACGCAAAGTACCTCTAGCCGTGGTGCTACTAGAGGGCTTCCCTTGAGGTGGACTCGAAGGGTGGACGAAGGCTGAGACTAGAGGATCAGACGAAGTCTGCAAGAAC
The DNA here is from genome assembly GCA_038093795.1 of Retiboletus fuscus. Taxonomy (NCBI): domain Eukaryota; kingdom Fungi; phylum Basidiomycota; class Agaricomycetes; order Boletales; family Boletaceae; genus Retiboletus; species Retiboletus fuscus. The sequence continues at coordinate 2,144 of JBBPSV010001103.1, forward strand.
TCGTTGAATTGAGAAGATCAAGCTTAGTGTTACAGGTCGAGTGCTATGGTTTAAATAGATGAGCTGTGGTAATTGAATAGTACTGGGTGGAATGCCATAGAACAAAGATGAGTCAGACGTAGAACCTGGTAGAACGCTGAGGAACGATGGTGAGTCAGCGTTTTACAAAGCATGGAAGTCGGGCGAATGTCTAAGAACGTTATGAGTAATACAGAGGTAAAAGATGTCGTCGGGCAGGGCTCGAACAGCGAGACGACAGAGTTCAAGGTAAAAGGTAAGCATACGGTCAAGGAAAGCGTAGTAGAAAGGATGAGATAGGGGAAAAACGTAACATTACCCCCCCATGAGGGTCAAGGCACTGGCGCAGACACTTTACAAGTTACAAGCTCCCATAGCAGGTGAACCGGTTACATTGGCGAAGGCAGTGTCGTCCCAAACGTCGTTGTCCACCTTGGAGTCCAAGTCCGGAGAGTGGGAGCGGCAACGAGGGCGGCTGGGGACCATATGCCGAGTCCCGCGGGTACGGCGGGGGCCATGGTAGGAACGATGGGGCGAGGAGGGGTGTGACGAGTGTGAGGAGGTGGGAGAGGTAGAGGGCGATGGCGGCGGAGGAGTGCGGCGCAGAGGGCACTGCCGCTGAGAATGGCCGGGACGGAAACATCGGCATATCGGGCATTGATAGACCCCACAGTTGACACGCTGATGACCAAGGCGGTGGCATTGGAAACAGGCCTCGTGAAACCAAGGATGAGATGAGGGAAGGGGGGTATTGCCAAAATTGCCAGTCCAGTGGGCTTCAATGCGTTCTACAACATCGAGCTCCTCGGAGTTCAACATGGAGGAGGATGCTGAAGGGGTGGATGCCGAGGCGGTGCCAAGGTGGGTATAACGGGCAAGGTCCTGGAGGTAACGATCCAAGTCTTGCATGAACTCCAGCATGCTGAGCTGGTAAAACGCAAGGAGGAGTTGGGTCTCCAGCTCCATCTGAATGTGGGATAGGGTGTGGTTTCGGAAAGTGGCGTTGGCATCGGCAGAGGCAGAGGGGGCGTGCACAAGGGCAGTGAGCCGGGCAACCTGAAGGGTGGCGAGGTAGAGGGAATGGAGGGCCGATCTGTAGTCAAGGTGGGCACCGATGGGGACGGCGTACCTAGGATCCCGAAGGAATTGAAAAAGGATGCGGGATTCAGCGTCAGTGGGAAGGTTAGGTCGTACCCGATAGGCGTGCTCAGGGAGGTCTATGGATTCGATGGTACCAAGGTAAGCGGCAAGACGAACGGGAGGTTCGGCGAGTTCGGGAATGGAAATGGCAGGTCGGGTTCCCCAGCCGGGGGTGGCAACGCGGGAAGTGGGGGAGGAGGTATCGTCAACGATCATGTCATGGGGGTTCAAAACGGAAGGAGGCGTATAGTAGGAAGGAGAAGGAGAAACACTTGAGACGCTAGTAGACATAGAATGAGGAGTAAGCTGGCCAGGCTGAGGAGTTGAACAGGGGTGAACCTCTCCATCAGAACGGTTGGAGATGGTGAGAGAAGAGATAGAATCGAGGACAGAATCAGCAGTAGACTCAGGAGGCAGTGAACCACTGAGTCTGGTGGGTACAGGAAGAATGAGTTCAGGGACATTGGAGCAAGGCATGGTGTGGTGGGGTGTCGTTGGTGGGTAGTTATGCGGACTGAGGAGGGAAGTCCTTGGGGTGACACTTCTTATAGGCAAGTAAGAGGAGTTTGGAATTCTTTAGATTCTGCTCAGGTTCCCAGGAATCGTCTTCCGCGGTGTACCCTTTCCATCGGATCAGGAAACGCCGTCGGGACAGGGGTCCTTGATGGCGGAGGATTCGATCCACAAGGTATTCCTCTTCAGGGCCTATGTGGTCAGGAGGGGGTCGGGGGAAGTTCAGACCATGAACAAGGGTTTCCTTGGCAGGGGAGAGAAGAGAGGCGTGGAAAACAGGGTGGATTTTCCAGGTCTTGGGAAGGCGTAGTCAGTAAGTGATGGGGGAAAGAACCTTAATGATTTCAAATGGTCCTTCACGTTTTGGGAGGAACTTGGGGTTCTTTTGAAGATGGTGGAGGTTCCTGGCTTCCAATCAGACCTTATCCCCTAGGGCGAAGGGTTTGAAATGTTGCCGGGTTCGAGAAGCCATAGTTGCCCTAGCGAGTTCATGGGCAGCCTTGGCTTCATCCCTGGCCTTGGTGAGTTGGGAGAGGCGGAGTTCTACAGCGGGGAGATTGGAGGGAGAGAGAACAGAAGGAAGGGGCTTGGGTTCATAGCCCATTTGGAGGAAGAACGGGGATTGATTGGTGACAGAGTGGGGGTGGTGGTTATGGGCGAATTTGGCGAAAGTCAGGAGTTCCGTCCATGAGGTAGGGTTGTCCCCGCAGAAGATCCGGAGATAAGTTTCTAGCTCTTGATTCATTCGCTCAGTTTGGCCATCAGTTTGGGGGTGGTAGGCGGTAGATAAGCGGAGGTCGTAGTTCAAGATACGCCCCATTTCTTTGGCAAATGCTGAAGCGAATTGGGGACCCCTGTCGGAGATAACATGGTCAAAGAGTCCGAAGCATCGGTAAACCTTGTGGAAGTAGAGAGAGGCAATGTTCACTGCAGAGGCGGATTTGGTGGTGGGGCAGAATATAGCTCCTTTGAAGGCCCGGTCAACCCAAACGACTATAGAGTCCTTTCTGTTAGAGCTAGGGAGGTTGGTGATCAGGTCTACCATGATGTCCTGGAAAGGATGGGATGCTGAGGTTGGAATGGGAGTTAGAGGCGGGGTACCCGGGTGGGTGTTAGCTTTGCACTGTTGGCAGATCGCACACCCTTCTACGTAGTTCCGAACAAAGGACGCTAGGCCCGGCCACCAGAACTCAGCAGAGACTAGCTGGCGGGTTTTGAGATATCCAGGATGACCAGCGGATTGGTGGTCATGGCATCTTTGTAAGATTTCATGTCTAAGGTCTCCTTCGGGAGGAACGTAGACGCAGTCTTGATAGGTAAGGATTCCCTCCCGGTTTTGCCAGTCAGAAAAGCGAGAACGAAATGCTGCTGGGACATGTTCATCCACTGCTTGGAGAGAGGTCAGAGCGAATGGGTCGTCAGCTGAAGCAGAGCGGATCTTTGTGGAGAGGGCGATGTCTATGACATTGACAAAGAGGGATGGGGGTAGTAGGGTCACGAGGGAGTTATCTGAGGCGTTTTTTGGGAAGTGGTCGGTGTGTCGAGAGAGGGCATCGGGGCCGGCGAGTTGAGATCTGGGTACATGGATCAACTTGAGATCGAAATCGGCAAGGTCGAGTAACCAATGCGCTTGTCGTTGATTCAAGGTGTGGGGTTCTCGGAAGTAAGTAAGGTTCTTATGATCTGTGAATACTTGAACCTGGTGGGGGGATCCTCGCAGGTAGTGGGACCAAGCTTTAAGTGCTCGGAGCACAGCCAAGAGCTCTCGGTCATGGATATCGTAGTTTCGCTGGGTAGAGTTGAAACTTTGAGAGAGGTAAGAACAGGGGTGCCATTCGCCATTGGAATCTGCTTGGAGAAGGATCCCTCCAGAGGCATAGAGAGAGGCGTCAGTGGTGACGGCGAAGGGAGCGGAGAGGTCGGGGACTCGGAGAACGGGCTGGGAGGCAAATCTTGCCTTTAGGAGGGTGAACGCTGACCTGCAGGAGTTGTTCCAAGACCAGGTGATAGACTTCTTAGTGAGGTCGATGAGGGGTCAGGCTATGGTGGAGTAATCAGGGATGAATCGCCGGTAAAAGTTGGCGAAACCAAGGAAGGACCAAACATCTTTTACAGAGTTAGGAGTGGGCCAATGGGCAATCCCATCTAACTTAGTGGGGTCCATGGCAATTTCGTCAGGGCGGATGATCATTCCAAGGTATTCGACTTCATCTCGGTTAAAGAAGCACTTTTCGGGTTTTAGGTGAAGGTGGAGTTCCTCCATCCGTTGTAATACTCGGTGGGTGCGCTCAGTGTGGGTTTGCTGGTCAGGGGAGAAGATGAGGAGGTTGTCCATATAGATAAACAGCCAACCTTCTGCGATGAGATCTCGAAATGAGTCGTTCATGAACCATTGGAATGTGGGGGGAGAGTTAGTTAACCCAAAGAACATAATATTTGGCTCAAACAGCCCCCAGTGTGTGATAAAGGCTGCTTTCCATTGGTCTCCTTCCTTAATGCGGACGTTGTTATATCCCCACCGGACATCCATCTTGGTGAACACCTTAGCCCCCCGAATCCGATCCATGAAATCCTGAAGAAGGGGGAGAGGATATGCATCCTGAATGGTCTGCTCGTTCAGGCGTCGATAATCCTGGCAGGGTCGTAAGCCTGGTTTCTGCCCCAGTTGGGCTTTCTTCTTAATGAAGAAGAAAGGGGAGGCTTGGGGAGATTTCGAGGGGGAAATTTTACTGGAGGCTAGGTTTTCGTCAATGAATTTGTTGGTTGCTTGCCGCTCGTCAGCTGAAAGGGGGTAGATCTTCGCGATACGGGGGATGAAACCCTCTTTGAGGTTGATGGCGTGGTCATAGGGTCTGGATGGGGGGAGGACGTTTGCTGCTTCCTCGGCAAAGACCTCTTTATATCTGGTATACTCTTCCGGGAGGGGGGAGGCGATCAGCGTGTCAGGAGACAAGGCCAGGCTAGATGCGATAGAGAGGCGGGAGATTACCAGGGCTGGGATGAACCATGATCCACAACGAATGATCCGACCGATAGTGTATTGATCATGGGCATGGGTGAGGAAGTCGCATTCGTCTTCCCATCCGTTGTAAGCATACAAACATTCATCTTGGACGGAGTTGACGAAAATGTGACATGGTGGGGGTCGAGGGGGAATTAGGAGCTTCTCTTGTCGTAGATAGGCGCCCTGATGGAGGGAGAAGAGGAGTTTAGACTCATCGGTGGTTTCGGCGATCTGAAGGGTCTTCTTTGCCCAGTCAATGGTTGGGTTGGCCTTCCGCAGCCAGGGGAGTCCAAGGAATAAGTTATCCTTGCTTAAGTGCATGACATGGCAGGTGATCTGGTGAACAAGGCCTTCAGTGGAAACAAAGAGGTTGGCGATGTATCGGATGGTCCCTTTGGAGTTAATGGTTCCATCGGCATTCTTGGCGTAGACCGGGTGGTTGAGCTTAGTCAGAGGGATCTTGTGTTTCTTAGCGAATCCCCAATCGATACAGCAGACATCTGCTCCACTGTCGATCAAGGTGCGAGTTTCAACAGTTTGCAAGGTGTGCGAGGGGATAATAACTTGTACTGGAATTTGCATGGAGTTCGTAGTAGAAGTTACAGATACCGAGGCACTGGGGGATGTAGACGTTGTGGCAGGTCCCCTCTCTAAAAACCCTGGGAGAAAGAAACTCTTCTAATAGCTACCCCATCCTCATCTTTGTCGGCATCGTCCGGGATTTCCTCTAGCTTGGGAATATCCGAAGTAGCGACCGCCTTGACCGCTGGTTTCTTTCCTTTGGAGAACTTGGGACAGTTAGTAGAAAGATGTCCACCTTCTCTGCAGCGGAAACAGAGGTTGTTCTTGACGCATCGCTTTCGTTCAGCAGGTGTAAGCTTTGGGATGGGGGTGGTGCATACGGTGTCGACGTCCATAGCGTCGGGGTCGAGAGGGGCGGTTTTCGGGGTGGAATGGAATCCGTGGAAGACCTTCCCACTCCCTCGTTTTGCCAGGTCTTTGGCTCGTTCTTTCATAGCGGCGAAGTGGGCAGCTTTGGTGTACCAGTCTTCAATCTTGTCCGGGGGAGTCTCCATACTCTGAATCTTCCACATCAGTGGTTCCGTGATTCCAATGGCATAGTAGCTGATGAGGATGTTGGCGTCAGTTACCTTAGAGATAGCGACATGGTTTTGGAAGCGAGCGGTGTATTTGGTGAGGGAAGGGAAATAGTCCCCGTGTTTGTTCTTGACCATCTTGGTCGTAGCAAGCCAGTGGAGACTGGAGGCGATAGTATCTTTTCGGACGAAGGACTTAGAGAAAGAGTCACAGAAGTCGACGAAGGTTCCTAGGTTGAGAGTGGCTTGGGCAAGAATCTTTTGTCTATAGGTAGCTGCCCAGACCTTGGCTGATCCCTTCTTCATAAACAATAGAGCGTAGGCTACCTTTTTGGCATCGGTGTCATAGACTTCGGAGTTTACTGCAAGATAAAAGGTGATGGTTCCAAGCCAATCTTCGGCTTTGGTGAACGATCCGTCGAAGTCTTCGGGGGTCCCAAGACGAAGCTCAGTGGGTTTGGTGGTTGGCGCTGCCAGCATAGCTGGTCAAGAAGGGACAGTTGGTGATGGTGGATATGAGAGGGGGAATCCTCCAAAGGGAGGGTTGCATGTTCGGGGGGTTGGCGAGGGTGGGGTTGGTTCCCTGGGGATGGTGAGTTCTGAAGAGAACCGATGTCGAAGGGTGAGCTCTTCTTCAGGTCCAAAGAGAGTGTCGAGGTTTAAGTCCGGGTTGGTGTCCGGAGATGACGCAGTGTCTTGGGGAGCTTCCGACTCGGATAGGTCGGTGGGCGGGGGTTCTCGTGGTCTAGACCAACGAGGATCGATGGTGGGTCGTTGGGACGCAATGGTGGTTCAAGGATTCGAGGGATCTGCTCATAGGGAGCACGCTCAAGAATCAAGGGGTATTTGAAGCTACAACGAAGGTAGTCCACACGAGATAGAAGCTTGATCTTTTGTTACGCTTTGCCTCAGGCTAGGCGTGATCTCAAAGGAGTCAAGCAGACGGAGTGTCGGAAGCTTGGGACGACGCAAAGTACCTCTAGCCGTGGTGCTACTAGAGGGCTTCCCTTGAGGTGGACTCGAAGGGTGGACGAAGGCTGAGACTAGAGGATCAGACGAAGTCTGCAAGAACTCGTTGAATTGAGAAGATCAAGCTTAGTGTTACAGGTCGAGTGCTATGGTTTAAATAGATGAGCTGTGGTAATTGAATAGTACTGGGTGGAATGCCATAGAACAAAGATGAGTCAGACATAGAACCTGGTAGAACACTGAGGAACGATGGTGAGTCAGCGTTTTACAAAGCATGGAAGTCGGGCGAATGTCTAAGAACGTTATGAGTAATACAGAGGTAAAAGATATCGTCGGGCGGGGCTCGAACAGCGAGACGACAGAGTTCAAGGTAAAAGGTAAGCATACGGTCAAGGAAAGCGTAGTAGAAAGGACGAGATAGGGGAAAAACATAACAAAACTCTGAAGTCTACGACACTGATGCCAAGAAGGTAGCGTATACTCTATCCTTCATGAAGAAGGGATCAGCCAAGGTCTGGGCTGCTACTTTCAGGCAGAAAATCCTCGCCCAGGCCACACTCAACCTGGGAACCTTCACCAAGTTCTGTGACTCTTTCTCCAAGTCCTTTGTCTGGAAGGACACCATTGCCTCCAGCCTCCACTGGCTAGCAATGACCAAGATGATCAAGAATAGGCATGGAGACTACTCCCCTTCTCTCACCAAATACACAGCCCGTTTCCAAAACCACATTGCTATCTCAAAGGTCATCAACCCCAACGTCCTTATTAGTTACTATGCCATTGGAATCCCGGAACCTCTTATGTGGAAGATTCAGAGTATGGAAAACCCCCCTGATAAGATCAAGGACTGGTATACCAAGGCCGCCCATTTCACAGCAATGAAAGAGCAGGCTCAAGATCTCACAAAATGAGGAAGTGGGAAAGTCTTTCACGGTATCCTCTCCACTCCTAAAACAGCCACCCCTGACCTGGATGCCATGGAAGTGGATGTCATACAAACCACTCCCATCCCCAAACTAACTCCCACAGAATGAAAGTGTTGTGTTGAAAATAACCTTTGTTTCCATTGCACGGAAGGAGGCCACCTCTCCACTAATTGCCCAAAGTTCTCCAAAGGAAGAAAACCCACGGTTAAAGCAGTCGCTACCTCTGACCTTTTGAAGTTAGAAGAAATCCCCGATGATGCCGACAAAGATGAAGATGGGGTAGCTGTTAGAAGAATCTCCTTCTCCCAGGATTTTTAAAGCAGGGACCTGTTTCAACGTCTACGTCCCCTAGTGCCTCGGTACTTGTAACTTCTACTATGAAATCTATGCAAATCCCAGTACAAGTTATCATTTCCTTGCACACCTTGCAAACCATTGACACCTGAGCCTTAGTTGACAGCGGAGCCGATGTTTGCTGTATCGATTGGGGCTTTGCCAAGAAGCACAAGATTCTCCTAACTAAACTGAACCACCCAGTCTATGCCAAGAATGCCGACAGAACCGTCAATAACAAAGGGACTATTTGGTACTCTGCCAACCTTTTTATCTCCACCAAGGGACTAGTACATTGAATCTCTTGCCACGTCATGCACTTAAGTAAGGATAATCTCTTCCTTGGGATCCTGTGGCTTCAAAAGGTCAACCCCACCATTGACTGGGAAAAGAAAACCCTCCAGATCGCTGAAACCACCGATGAATCCAAACTCCTCTTTTCCCTTCATCAAGGGGCATACCAGCATCAGGAAAAACTCATCATCCCTCAGAGACCACCACCTCATCACATCTTCATCAATTCAGTGCAGGATGAATGTCTCTATGCCTACAATGGATGGGAAGACGAATGCGACTTCCTAACCCGTGCCCACAACCAGTATACCATCAACCGAATCATTAGGTGTGGCTCACAATTCATCCCAGCCCCTGTCATCTCTCATCTCTCCATAGCATCCACCCTTGCACTTTCCCCTGATGCACCAGTGGCCTCCTCGCTTCCTGAAGAATACCTCAGATATAAAGAAGTCTTTGCCGAAGAAGCTGCAAACGTGCTTCCCCCATCTCATCCCTATGACCACACCATTAATCTCAAGGAGAACTTTGTCCCCCATATTGCCAAGATCTACCTCCTCTCCACTGATGAACAACAGGCTACAGACAAGTTCATTAATGAAAACCTAGCTTCTGGAAAGATCTCCCCTTCAAAATCCCCTCAGGCCTCTCCCTTCTTCTTTGTCAAAAAGAAGGCTCAGCTTGGGCAAAAACCCAGTCTC
>JBBPSV010001104.1:0-11123 GCA_038093795.1 Retiboletus fuscus
AACCTAACCTAACCTAACCTAACCTAACCTAACCTAACCTAACCTAACCTAACCTAACCTAACCTAACCTAACCTAACCTAACCTAACCTAACCTAACCTAACCTAACCTAACCTAACCTAACCTAATGGGGCCAGCAATGATGGTACTTCAGAGCCTGGCTCTCTCAGAGCATCCATTCCACAGCTTTCCATACTTAGCAATGAAGATGGGAAGTCTGGGACTTGTATTCCTGGAGATGCCACCTCCTGCCTGGCATTGCATGGCTCCAGTTCCAATACCAGCCAAGTCAGTGATCTGCTGATGGCTGCACACACTGAGCAGCAGAACACATGGCAATACCACTTCCTCTGGTGTATACTCAGCCACCATACCGACTGCCCCCATTCCCAAAGACTTGCAATCCACACCCATGATGTATGCCCAATCCTACCCCCACCTGAATGCCATGTCATCCACATCCAAGCAGCCTTCCAGACCCCAAGCTCTTGTCCTGTTCAAAATTGACTTGGAGCTCTGGCCATATCCCTGCCCTCCTCTTGTCAAAACTGACTCGGATGTCATTGAGCTTGACTTTGCCGACATGAGCACCTTCAGTGATCCGGGTGCATTCAAGAAACATGCTACTGCCACTAAGGGCAAGAAGTATTGGTGCTTGAAATGGGATCAGCAAAAGAAGCATGAAGAGGTTGAGTGGAGCTGGAACATACCTGCCCAACAATGCATGGCCTCTCCTGCATCCACTCCTGTGCCTGTGCCTGGCCCACCTCTACCCCTGCCCTCGGCAACAGGCATGCCCAATGGAAAGGTAAATCGGCCTGCACAGCCTGAGTATGCTGCCCTCAAAGATGCATACCTGAGCACTGACACCAACATGTGCAAGATCAATGTCAATGGTGCACAGTCGGCACTCTTGGGCACACTCGCATTGCAGGAGGGTGCTGACCACCCGAGAGCATTGTCAAGAAAGGGCTTTGTGACTGAGATCTTGTCCTTGATATACATGTGTTCCTCTCCATTTGGTGTTTGTGCACTGCTCAGCCTGCTTTTTTTTTTGGAACAGACGAATGAGCAGTTTGTCAACAACCTCTATCGAGAGTATACATCCAAGGCTGGTTGAGCACATGCATGCATGCTTTGGTGGTGACCACACATGGCATCTGCCCACTCTGCTCTGTTCTGCCTGTTCTACCTGATATGCACACACTGTTGTCAGCTTGTGGTGTGCTCCCTGCTTTTACTATCTTTCCTCATATTGCCAGTGAGTCTACCATTCAACATCTGTGGCATACAGTCACTATTCATCTGGGTCTAGATGTGTCCAGGATGAGGTTATTGTCTTAGATAGCTTACAAACCCGAACCTATAAGTTGAGGTTGATGCCTCATTCTGGCCAGATGAAATAGCAATGTTCTTAGCCTGCCTCAGACTTGCACAGACCAATCAACACTCGCCAGATAACCAGAAGATTTCTTGTGTTATGTTACAATACAGTGAATATATACAAGCATATGATCAGGGTAGCTACAGCTGTGGTTTCTTCCATGCCTACTAATAGCACTAAGACTACACCACAATGTCCATCTCCAGCTTAAGACATACCAATCCTATTCACCAATGGATGTGGATCCTCCACAAACATACCTAGCTGTATGTGTCTGCAATAAGACATTCACTGATTTGGCCCACCTAAGCAGACATCAGAAAATCTGCATGAAGGGTAAAAAATGGTTGGCAGGGGCTCTCATGATGGCAAAGGAGGTTTATCATCACAAGAAAATGTGGCACACTCAGGCTTGTGCTGGTGCTAGTTCACAAGTTGCAACTCAGCATGCTGTTGATTCACCAGATGATAAGGAGACCCATATTTCAAACAGCAAGGTCACAGTAATGCCAGTGTTTGCTTATTCAACTGACTGCTACTGATAAGTTTGACATGTGAATCCCTTGTTCTCTGCACAGTTACAACTTGAACAATCACTTGATGCTATCTCATTCATTGACAACAAGCCTAGTGCCCAAATGAAGCCTGATTTCTTGTCTCTAGCCAAGCAACAGCCATGGTGAGTACATCAACAACTTCCCTTATATTTCAGGGATGTCCTTCCTGAGGCCCCTTTCCCTGTTCTACCTCATGAATTCAATTCAGAACCAGAATTTTCCCCATATTCTGATGTGCCAAATCCCACAACTCCAGATGTACCAGTCCTCCCTTTGTGTTGAGTGTTCAGAACTCAGCATAACAAATTTGGACTGTTCCAAGTGTATAACCACCAAACTCTCCCATCTCATGATCCCATTGATCCATGATCCATGATCCACCCCACCCTGCATTCAGACAGCATGATTCCTAGCACCCATGGTGATAATATATTCCATCCTTACCCAAATGAGAGCTCACTCTTGCTTGGGGACTGGTACTGGAACTATGGGGGCCAGAAATCCAGAAAGAGCTTTAAACAATTGCTTGAGATAATTGGGAGTCCAGATTTTCACCCAGAGGATGTCTGGGACACCAGATGGCTTGCAATTGATCATGAGCTAGGAAATAGCAGCCGAGGGGGGCCAGATGACTCTTCTATGTGGAATCACACCACAGTGACCATTTCTGTTCCATTTCATGATCATTGTCAAAACCCTGGTCCCAAGCTTTACTCTGTCCCCAACTTTCATTCATGCTCTATGATATCTATCATATGTGACTACCTTTCGAACCCAAATCATCATTCCCAGTTCCACTATGAACTGTACGAATTATGCTGGCACCTTGGACACAAGACCACTGAAGTATGGGTGTATGGTGAACTATTCACATTGCAGATCTTTCTCGAGGCACATGAGCAGCTGCAGGCTGGAGAATCTGGATGTGATTTACCTCAGTGCATTGTTGGATTGATGTTCTGGTCTGACTCAACCCAACTTACATCCTTCAGAGATGTGAAGCTTTGGCCACTTTATATGTATTTTGCCAATGAGTCCAAGTATATGAGAGGCCAGCCATCCTCCAGGCTTTGCATGCATGTTGTGTATTTTCAAGTTGTAAGTGTTGTTGTTTTATTACCTAAAAATGGGACTGACTGCGAGTATTCACACAGTTACCAGATGAGTTCAAGGATTTTGCAACACAGCACTCTGGGAACAAGGTTCCTGGTGATTCATTCTTTATGCATTGTCACAGAGAGCTCTTCCATGCTCAGTGGCAGGTGTTACTTGATGATGATTTCATCACTGCATACAAACACAGAATGGTAGTGAGCTGTTGTGATGGCAAGGCCAGGCAGTTATACCTGTGGATTTTTACCTATTCTGCTGACTATCCTGAGAAGTATGCTGCATAGCTTCTCCCCCCCTTAAATTGCCAAAGCACCACCACTATATTGGTAGTTCACACAATGACCCTGAGGACTTGATGCTTTTGTGCACCATAATTCTGATGATCTGGCTCTTTCTGTTATGCACATGTCATTTGATTTTCCATGTTGATGTCATCTACACCAGGATCAATTCCAGGGATTGTTGAGCATGTCCCATGGAATTCTTGTGGGTGCATTGGTTTGAAAAATTGGGACAGCCCTCAGGATGGTAGCTGAGCAGCCTGGACATCCTAAAGTTCACACCCATGGGAGCTCCAGGTGCCTTTGGATTCATCAATCCTGATGATGTGTTGAGAGGATGCCATCTTATTCCCAGATTTTCTGCAGGACAATTACAGACAGATGGTATTTTTGTATCACAGATTGTGGGGGATGCAGCAGACTGGAAAAACTACTATATCAACAGGTGAGTTATAATCCTGCCCCAAGGTCACAAAATGGTGAATACTATGACAGATTTGTTGATCAGGATATGCTTCTTCATTATCACTGGGGTCTTGCAGTGGGCCATGTGTACACACATAGCTGCCCAAACACTGAGGATGGGGTCAATTTTAGTCATGGCTGCAGCTGGAGTAATCCAGCAACATACACTGAAATTCCACACAATGATGGAGAGGAGCAGGGGGAGGATTGGCAAAGCAATGTGGAAGAGGAGGAGGGGGACTCAGAGGAGGAAAATGGTTCATCTGACTCAGAGTTATCTGAGTCTTCATTTGTGACTGATGACAAGTCTGAATTTGGTGGTTTGTAGGTTGCCTCTGCATTCCTGATTCCTGAATGATAACATATTGGATTCTTATACATATTTTGCATAGTATCCTCCAAGTCATTCCATGTGTCTTGGCATAGTACCAACTTCTAATCACTCTATATCATGAATAACTTCTGCTGGCCCATCAGCAAAATGTCCGAAACCTTACATCATCATTGGGCCATGAAAGATATTCCAAGATATTCAGGGTCATGTGAGTTGAACTTCTCCGACTTTGTCGAACTTTGGTATTTTTCCCTTTCAGGTCATATGGACATCATGAAGTATGGCAATAAATCGCAAGCTGATGATATGTTCAGAATCACCAAAGTTGATGACCACCTTATGATGCATCTCAGCACCTCCACCCATGCCTTGAAAACCATGCTACCTGGCCAAGAACTCTTGTTGAGTTTCTCCAAGTGAAGAACACTTTCCTCGACTATGCTAAGAAAACTGACTGGCTGCATGCCAATGTAGATGCTCTGGCAAAATTCCCCTGGTACCTCAAGATGCATCCCCCTTCCTAGTGCCCCTGGAGCACAAGGTTGTTCTCACCTACACAGCTTGAGTCTGCCAAGACCAGCATTGTGAACTGAAGGCCAGCAGAGGCTATGACATATTGGTCATCAACAGTCCACTCCTAAACACCATTTCGGATGAAGTCAGGGTGCTCGACAAGGAACAAACCAAGATGCAGGTATGTAAGTACAACCCCTTTTGTCCCTGTCCCCATTCTCACACTTCCATTCCTTGTGATCCACTTGCTTGTCTTTCTTTGACATTGATGCAATCACACAATGCTGCAACCACACCCTTCCACCTCCAATCTCTCAAATCATGTGCAATCATGGTCTTACCACACTGGCACAATCCACCCCAATTCGTGGCTCTCCCCTCATGCAATCATGACTATGTCACAACCACATCAAATCCCCTTGTGTAATTGCATTTTACATGCACTCACACCATCCAGCCCCACTCATGCTTCTTCCCCTCACACAATCATGATCATATTGCAACTGCATCAAAAGCCCTTGTGCAATTGCATTTTACATGCACTTGTGCTGGCCCTCCCCATGACATGATCCCATGACCCTTTGTCTGCCATGCAGTTTCCTCCCTTAGCTGCTTGTATTCATGGGCAAGCATGAACCCCAGAGTTCTCACTCCAATTCTGGCTCCTATAGCTGAGCTTCCTGTGATACCAAGCCAAACCACTGCTTCAGATGCAACCCCAGCTCCTGCCTGTTACACCCACAAGATTGAACACATGGTTACCAAGGCTCCAGCACAGGCACACCTCCAAATCACCAAAATCTCCTTCTCCTTCTCTCAAGGCATGTCCCCACAGTACCAAGGGCAAATGGCAGCCTGTTCTGCCTACCCCAAATGCCTGGGGCAGTTTCAGCATGACATGTGAAATTGCCTCAGTGATGCACCAGGGGGGAACCACATCACATACCAACTGATGCATATCCGAAACTCATGCTCTCCAGTCATCCCACAGTCAGCATAAACTTTTGTAAGGTCTTCCTCGACCTATACACATGAAACAAAGTCAGCCAACTAGATGTCAGCACAGAATGACCTCCCAGGTCATATCTAGCATGTGACCTACCTGACCATGGCTTTAACAAACATTCACTTAGCTTCCACAGTCACCTTGAGCTGCATGAACCCACTCCTAGGATACAGTTGCACCCCTTGAAGATGGACCCATATTTCAACATGTATACCAAACAGAATCTCATTCATCCATTCTCTCATCTCGACCAGATGTTTAATGCCATCATAGACAAGAGTTTGATCAGGTTCTGAGTCGCAGATCTTGGTACAATGCCTATGATCCCAGTCAGAACTGCCAGAAGGATTGTTTCCAGTGGAGGTTATCCTATCACTGAGGCTACCATGCCTCTTTGACACAATCTTATGATACACCAGGAATGTGCATGTCACAAACCAGAGAATAACCTTCCTGGAGTGACAATGAGCTCACACACATTGCATCAATGTATCAACTTGAAGAGCACTAGGCAGTAGATCATAATATACCTGGTTGACACAACATGACTGGCAAGGATTGAAATAACCAACTTTCACCTTCCTCACACCAACTTGAAAGCCACTTTGCAAGGCGAAGCCACAAACTGGGCCAAACAGGATGGTCTTGCTGCAGATCCCCATATCCGAGTCCACCACTTGTGAATCAACAACCTACCTGCTGACACTCACATCTTCATCTACCATGTCAAGTGAGGTCACTGACCTCCTACTCACCAGGGTAAGCCACTATCACTGCATCTGTCATTGGCCCCTCTGTGAAAATTATCCAGGGATTGCAGCTTATGTTACACAAAGCATTTACAAAGAGGAACTTCCTCTCGAGATATTGTCAAGGCAATATTCACGAAGAGACTGACATCTGATGATTGCTATGGTAGAGGAAGACAGAGGATTTCAAAGGTAGACTCAGAGGGGACTCGAGGGTGAATCAAGTAATGCTTGTATTGCATAGATCAAAATTGAGATACTAATACAGGAGAATCAAGTATTTATAGACCAAGATGATGTGCACAGACCAATCAAACAAAAGGAGAAACAAAAGGATAGGGACTATTCTGGAAGGTGGGGAACACTAGCCACTATGAGAGAAAACAGTAGTAGAGAGGTAAGTCCAATGAACAATAGAAGCTTATGGAAAACAAGAACAGAATACCCTGGATGGATGAGTAATGATAATACAGCCAGTCCCAGTATAATGAGTGGCCACATTGCCCCTCCAAGTAACTAGTTGGCAATAATTGGCTAGAAGTATAATGCAAGATTGAAGAAAAGAGAAAATCATAACAGCTTATGCCTTACTAGCCCAGTAGGAGACTTCTGGACTGGACTGGAAAGCACTTCCACCATCCCTTACACTCCCTATCTACCATTCCATAGTCAATATATCATGTTGCCTGTATCTATGCTACACACAATCTACTCTCCCTAATATAACACAACATCCCAAGGTTGGATATATTGCAGATCATTGATATTTCTTGGTCCAGCTTTACCATATTATATCAGCTTTACAAGCTATACCTGATGCTGTAGGCTCCTTATGACTTTTTCACCAGAATGCCACTAGCTGGACAATACTAAACTCATCATGCCAAACCCTGATCCAGATTTCTAATCACCCACCAACTACATTGGTACTGAGATAGCATTTCCATCAGCATGTCTTTGTTACAACTTGGTCTCCCTGCATACACTTTTTCCTTTGATGATTCACTTAGTTCTCACAGAGTCCAGACTCTCATCCATCCAGACTCTAGTCCATCCTGTCTGGCATAACCCAGATTACCTTATTGGTACAATAGGCATCACCCTTTGGACTTCCATTTCATTTCTGACAACTGACCCCACTGTCACTGGTCTATTCGGGTTGTTCTGACCACATTGGTGTTTCATGATCATCTTTGATCGACAGCTGCTTTTGATCAACAGATCCACAGCAGATATGACTCATTCTGACCTCTTCTGACTTCTTCCTCTCCTCTGAGTCATATCTTACTCATTCCTACTCCTCCTGAGCATTCCTTTGTGTTCCATCAGCATCTATGCCATTCATATATAAACCATAGCACTAGCATTTGTATTCTCGAGCTACTCAATTCACCCTGTGAAACTCCTATGCTTGAATCTTTCAACTTCAGGATAAGAACATCCATTTCAAACTCCTTTGACCTTTGTCATTGAGCGTGCTCTCTGTGAGCAGATTCCTCACCTTGAAGTCTTTGTTACAGTTCAATTTCTATAATGTCAATTTTCACCTTAATGCTAAGTTTCCTTATCTTATCTTTATCTTTTCATCTTATCTTTATCATGTCAATGATTGACATCTTATCATAGACTCTCTTTATTTACCTTTATTACTTTTATAGAGTTCACTATATCTTAGATCTCTTCATCTCCATGCTATGCATGGCTATGCACATCGCTTCCTTTTCACATCATACTTCTTTTCATTTCTGCTATGCTTCTCTTCCATTCTATTCCTGTGCTCTGCTGTGCATCATACATCATGCTTCTCTTTAATTACCACTTCATAGCCTTATGCCTTATGTTTCCCTCATGCTGCCACATACTATATCCTTATTAGATTATTACCTACACATGTACAAACATAACTATGACATATATAAGCTTCAGGGAACTTGCTGGCTAACACCAGTCTTGTTCTTCTGTCAATTCCCCAATCATCTACTTGAAACTCTGTCTAAGGGTTAACACTAGTCAGACTTTGGCCTTCCTCCTCAGTCGACATACTCCCCTTTGGAGATTAGCTTCTCTATGCTAGGGTGATTATGATTATTCTCTTCCACTCTCGCCAAGTATAAAGTCAACTATGAAGTTACTTGCAACCTAGTCATCTCATGATGACTGCTCACTGCTAGACACTTTGGGTTGTTTCAGTCTTTAGTCACACTGCAGTGATCTATCACTGGTGCTCCCTAGTCCCTTGAGTTTAACCTTGAGTCTATGCTCAACCCTACCTGGGCCAAGCATAACAAAAGCTCTAGCTTACCATGTCATGGCTACCATCAAGTAAGCCCACCATTCCATCAGCACAGAAACCAGGACCTTCTCATCTGCATCCAATCTCCACCTCCTGGAGAGCATCACCCTCCACACCTGCAGAATCCTCAGAATCATCTAACTCTGAAGCCTCCACTGAAGGCTCAGATAACCCAGACCTAGACCTAGACCTGCAATCACCTTTGAGTGATGAAGAAACCTCAGAACTCTCCAGACAGTTATCCCACCAACTCTCAGCCAGGTTAACCATCCCTCGAAAACCAACACCACCCTCACCGATGCCTACTGCACAATCAGGGAAGATCTTTCAAACCCCCACAGCATCAGCACCACCCAAAACTCCCACTGTGGGAACCAAGCCCACTGAGATCCATCTTGGAGTTCCTGAAAACTTCGACAGAAACCTTATGAAAGCATGCCCTTGGATGCACTCAGTACAACTGTACCTCTCCATCAACACCAAGATCTACAATGATGATGCATGGCAAATTGCCTATGCACTCTCATTTATGATGTTCGGACAGCTGCTACTTGGGCTGATACCTTCAGAGAATCCAAGATATCTGGAGGAGATTTCTCTCTAGGAAAGTGGACAGACTTTGTTGCTGACTTTAACTCCATCTTTACCCACTCTGAGTCAGTAACCAATACCATCACTTGGCTAGCCACCAAGTGGATGATACAAGGAAAGAAGGGCAAGTACTCCCCTTCTTTGGCTAACTCACTGCCCAGTTTAGATCCAAAGTCTCTACTGTGTGGATCTCCGAAGAAAACATCCTTATCAGCTACTACTCTGCTGGTATCCCTGAGGACCTCATGTTTAATATTCTCTGGATGGAGAACCCTCCTGACAAAGTCACCAACTGGTATAAGAAGGCAGCTCTTTTTGATTCCCACAGACACAGAGCTCATGGAATTGCCCACCAGCACAAGAAACTGGGTACTCTGTATATACCTTCCCACTCTTCCAGAAAAGAAGAGAAAGACCCTGATGCCATGGATACTGATGCTGTCCGACTCCCACCTAAGCTCACCGAAGCTGAATGCCAGAAGTGCTTCAGAGAAGGAAGATACCTTTGATGTCACCAGACTGGTCACATAGCCAAGGACTGTAAGGTCTACGAAACTTCGAAGACCCCTGAGAAGACCTACAAAGCCAAGAAAGAGACTATCCCTGTGCTGACCGACTGTGAAGATGATGATGATGATGAAACTGAGTCAGTAGCGAGGGTTTCTTTCTCTAGAAAGGATTTTTAGAATGGAGGACCCAGTCAACACAGACTCCTCCTATTGCATGTGCCCCTGTACTTGTATCTGAGACTCACAAATCCATGCAAATCCCAGTTCAACTTATCAAACCATTGCACACTCTCAAAGCCATTGACACCTGCACCCTCATTGATAGTGGTGTGGATATCTCCTGCATCGATTGGGGCTTCATGTGAAAACACAAGCTCCCTACCACTCACCTCAACAAACCCATCCTAGTCTGAAATGTTGATCAATCCAGTAACAAGCATGGAGCAATCCATTTCACTTGCACCCTCTTCATGAACATTGGGGGAATCACCCAGAAGGTCCTCTTCCATGTCATGTCCTGTGGAAGTGAGAATGTCATCCTAGGACTCCCTTGGCTTCATGCTATGAACCCTAAAATTGACTGGTTCAAACAGATGATCAACATCCCCGAATCTTGTGATCAGTCCAAAACTCTTTTCCAAGAACACAATGTTGCTACCTCTACAAACAGTGACTGATTCAAGAGACCCAGCTTCAACTGGACCCCACCAAGACAAGTCAAGGTGAACTGTGTCGACCATGCCTGGCTATACGAATACCTTGATGAGGAATCCAAGAGTCAATTCTGCAAGCAGGTATACAACCACTACCACATTGGGAGATTACAAAGATGTGGATCTAGATTTTACCCTTTAGGCTCACCAGTCATTGCCAAGATTACCTTGGCCATGCAGCTTGTACAGGCCAAGTTCAACAAGAAACCCGAAGTTGTACTTCCCCTAGAGTATGAACAATTCTGCAAGGTATTCTCAAGGAGCAACCCATTGGACAACTGCCCCCAGAACATGCCTATGATCATGAGATTCATCTTAAAGAAGGTTTCAAGCCAAGGATCAGCAAACTACAGTGGGCAACAAAAACATTGCAATGCCTAACCCCAAACCAGGGCGCACAGCACCCCACAATCACATGTGGGAATTTCACTTCGCTTTGGTGGGAACAAATAAACTACATACTCTTGGCTACAACATTGCCTCCTGGGCCATGTGATTTGGTCCAGTGGCTGTGGAGATATAGCCATTTTCGCACATCATGTCATTGCAACAATTTTGTTGCTGACCTATTGGGTATTACAAACTAATATGTGGTATATCCTCCCTTGGCTTGAAT
>JBBPSV010001105.1:0-11120 GCA_038093795.1 Retiboletus fuscus
TATCATCCTCGTCACGCACATTTGTTTAACCCATCGGTGTATAGCTCGTTTGGGACGCCCATGTCAACATCGTCGATCTCATCGAAAGCGTTAGAACGGGGCGCCCAGTGCGACAATTCGACACCCTTGGTGACCTTGCAGCATACACGAAGAGGACCGATCGATTCTTCCCCAAAGAGAACGCATACCAGGGTGGATTGCTCAAGGAATTGCTACGGGAGATCATCAACCCCTACTTTGGGAACAGGCGCAACGGAAGCCAAAAGAGAAAAGCAAGGAAGGCTCGCAAACGTGCAGCGGCTGCAGCTTTGTCGCAGCCCTAGTACAATCAAGCCATGTAGATGATATGCAGTTGAAAGCCGAGCTCGTCCATAATGAAAGCATCCGTTTTACGATTAACGTCAGACATGACCTAGGCTGAGGATTCCACGTGCAGACAAAGCGAATTCGGCGGAAGGACTTTGGCCTCGTGGAGCAACGATGGCGTTCGAATAGGTACTGCCATCTTTTTTTATCTGCTACTTAACGTTCGGAGGACTCGTATCTTTCCGGTTCAGGGAGGGGCCATTGACGGGGGCGAGAAAAGCGTTTGAAGCGCGATACGCGAGGTAATAGAGGCGCACCTCGATGGTGCCTCCGATTTACATTTGAACTTATTTTGCAGTGACGTTGACGGTGGAGGTGGAGGCTATGTAGCATGCACATGATCGAGGGGCACTAGATGTGACTGTCACTAGCCTGACGTGTTACATTCCTCTCTCCCTGCTTGAGCGGGTCTGCATTGTCCATCACGAATAACTCGCCTCCGCGATGTAATTACTGGGTTGAAAGCAATGGACATGCCAGCATGTGCAACTTTCCCCTTTTATTCGTATTGCGTTAGGACGTTATGCCCAGTGTGACGCCACAAATATTCATCACTGTGTTTGCAATGGCATACATGTACAGCCTGGACGTGTGCTTCATCAATCCAGTGGCTCGAGGAGAATACAAAAGAAATGATCAAAGAGACAGACGAAAGAACATGACGAACTACAACTTTGCCAACTTTCGACCTGCAACCAAGAGGGGCAGTTTGATGACAAGTCCAACCCACTCCGGAATGACACCCATTCCGGCTGCCTGGAGCAAAGAAAACCAGCTACCAGATTCCACCTCCGCTCCCCAAAAATGGCTTTGCAACCAAGCGGCAGCCGAACCTACACTATCAAATCGAGCCTGAATGTGGGGTTACATAGTTTCAACGCACCTTTGACAGGTCCTGTAGGTCCGAAGCCGAATAAACTTAGAAAAGGCCGAAGTATCCATGACTCTGGAACGAGCAGGACGGCAACACAGAATGCGAGAACGGGGAGGAGTTGGGGGTGTTGCTCGTTGATATCACCTGGTAGACAGGTTAGTAGATGCAAACCATCCACAGCACGGAAGGAGGAATTGACATACCGACTGCGACTACGAGTGCGTGGACATGTGGTCTCAAAGCAGATATGTAAGTTGTAACGACCTTTTCCTCAATTCCGCAACGTGCAAGAAGGTTTGTAAGCGCCAATGTGGCGTCGTCCAAGACCTTGTCAACCGTTTTTGCCCTATCAATGTGGCCAAGCGCCTTGTCAGGAGGAGGAATTTTCTTTAGGTCATCCACTACCGCCATGAAAATGCTCTCAAGCTCCTTAGTGAGCATATCTAGAGTGATATGACCAGCATCCAGAGCGCCTTGAATGCTGTCGCGAAAAGTGGCAGTGGCGTTGACAATGTGATTCATGGCAGAGGTAATGTCGGTGAACTTGGTAGACTGCAAGTATGTGGCCGCAATCCTGAGCAGGCGGACTACATAATCTTGCAAAGCTTTCTCAGACTTCTTCGCCAGTTCCCAAAAGTCAGGTGATGGCTTAGGTGCCACCTTAGCCTGGACTGCATCTACCAATGAGATGAGAATCGGACAAAGGGTTAGCCCTTCAAGTTACATGCCCGCGATTGCATTAAACGAGACCAAGGCTGAAATTAAAAACGTAGCATTTGAAAGTAAAGTAAGGACCCTACCACTGGAGCCCTGCGACGCCTGTACGACACCATGGTTTACCTGTTCGAGTATGTCTGCCCCGTTGCTCCCTGGTGTAGTCCCGGTGGGGGGCAAAGGGAGGCGAACGTGAGCCTGAGGATGGGCGCTTTCGTGTCTGTCCTTTGTAAGAACTCTACAGCCATTGTCTATGGAATTGAAAGCCGGACGTTCAAGCTTCCACCATTTGACGGTGCGTTTTGCCCAGTGACTTACTAACGTTGGAAAACGGTGAAAGTTGGACATGGATATGACCACGCCGTATCCTACCACCAAGTCGGCAGTCAGTACTGTCACAGATCGTCACACAGCTTATAACTCCGCCAGCTCTGACTTCAAGTTAGTAGGTCTAATATGATTGGTCCTGTAACCTCCATCAGCGAGGTCCATGATAGTAAGCTCCATCTAGGCCTCATATTCTGGGTCCCTCGTCCTCGTGGAGGCTTGCTGTCCTCGACGGCCTGCCATCGCCAGCAACCATTTTCTGCGGCAGCAGACCCTCGGCGAGTAGTTGTTGGGCGACCAAACTTCACGATCAAGAGGATTATTACATTTTTTTTGCTCGTTCAACTTCGCACACATAAGTATGGTACAAAAACCAATATCTGAGCTAAACTGGTGAAGGTGTTGTGTGTTCGGTGGAGTGCTGACTTGGTGGTAGGGGATAGTATGGCCCAGCTGACCCAAGAAAAATATCATAAAGTCATGTCATTTGCATATCAGATAACATATGGTTCTACAGCAATTCCATACCTTGAGGATGGACTACTTGAGAGATCATCAACCCCTACTTTCGGAAAAGGTGTAATGGAAGCCAGAAAAGAAAAAGAGGGATTGTGCAGCATAACTGCTCTGAATCGGGTCGTCTGGACTGATACTAGTACATAACCTAAGCAGCAGCCATCAAAGACAGTGAATCAGAAGAGGATGTCGATGCCTTTTGGTTTTGAATGCATATCAGCAGAGGAAAGGAAGATCACCATCGGAGGATGCTAAAGGGCTATTACTAGCCTGACGTGTTACATTCCTTTCTCCCCCTTGAGCAGGACTGCATTGTCCATCACGAATATGATGAGCTACAACTTTGCCAACTTTAGACCTCCAACCAAGAGGGGCACTTTGATCATCCCAGCCCACTCTGGAACGATGCCCATCCCGGCTGCCTGGAGCAAAGAAAACCAGCTACCAGACTCCACCGTAGCCCCCAAAAAATGCCTTTGCAACCAAGCAGCAGCCGAACCTACAGTATCCAGTCAAGCTTAGCGTGTGGGGTTACATGGTCTCAACACACCTTTGATAGGTCCTGCAGGTCCGAAGCCGAATAAACATAGGAAAGGCCGAAGCATCCATGATTCTGGAACAAGCAGAACCACAACAGAGAATATGAGAACAGGGAGGAGCTGGGGATATTGCTCGTTGATATCACCTGGTGGAGAGGTTAGCAGATGCAAACCATCCACAGCACAGAAGAAGGGATTGACATACCGACTGTGGCGATGAGTGCATGGATGTGTGATTTCATAGCAGATAGGTACGTTGTCACAGCCTCTTCCTCAATTCCGTAACGTGCAGCAAGGTTTGTGAGCGCCAACGTGATGTCGCCCAAGACCTTATCAACGGTTTTCGCCCTTTGAGTGTGGCTAGGCACCTTGATAGGAAGAGGAATCTCATTCGCTATCACCATAAATATGCCCTCAAGCTCCTTAGTGAGCATATCAAGAGTGACATGACCGGCGTCCAGAGCGCCTTGAATACTGTCGCGAAAAGTGGCGGTGGCGTCGACAATGTGATTCATGGCAGAGGTAATGTCGGTGAACTTGGTAGACTGCAAGTGTGTGGCCGCGACACTGAGCAGGGAGGCTACATAGTCATGCAAGGTCTTCTCGGACTTCTTCGCCAGTTCCCAGAAGTCAGGTAGTGATGGCTCGGGTGCCACCTTAACCTGGAATGCATCTACCAATGAGATGAGACTTGGATAAAGAGTTGGTACTTACATGCCCATGATTGCATCCGATAAAACCAAGGCTGAAATTAAAACATGGCGTTTGAATGAAAGTAAAGTAAGGACCCTACCGCTGGAACCCTGCGGCGCTTGTATGACACCATGGTCCACCTGTTCGCCTATGTCTGTTCTGCTACTCCCCAGTGTAGTCCCTGTGGTGGGCAAAGGGAGGCGAATGTGGGCATGGGACGGGCGCTGTCTATCCTTCGTGAGAACTCTACAGCCACATGGAATTGAAAGCCCGGACGTCTGGTCACTACTAGAGAACATACTGAACGGTGTCAAACCATTCTTTCTGTAGCTAAAGCGTACATTTATCAAATTTATCATCAATTTACAAAGTATCGCCTTGCGCAAGCACACTGCCTACATGCTCGGCATTCTGAGGTGTAGCGTGGATCCAATGATCCAACGGTGATGGAGATTGGGGTGCGAGGGCGAGTGAGGACGAAGTCGAGAGCGGGCTTGGTGTTGGTTGTTCGGAGCGCAGTGGGAACTTGAAGGGAACTAAAATAAAACATAGATGCGGGACTAAAATCAAGTAAATAAAGCTACTACATACTTATGTGTGGCGAATCGTACTTGAAACGAATCACAGTGCAAAATGGGAGTGTTATCATCTAACATCTAAAGCACGTCGAGTTGGCCAACGGTAGGTTACTTGTACTCGGAACCGTCGTTCCTCTTCGAATGGACCACATATGGTACATCCAGTGCGCCCTACATGCGCCGCCTCTTCGAAGGGGGTTCTGCATACCCCTCTGCTGCACTCACTCTGGATCCACCCATGTAAACCTCGAGAGACATAGGTGCTAAGGCGATAACTGAGAAGATGATTAGTCAGAGAACGAAACTCGGTTCACCTTCGGATAAAGAGTACGACTGATCTGGTAGAAGGGGTGATGCATTATCTGAAGTGCTGCTTAAAGCAGACAGATGAAATAGCACGGCCATCTTCAAAAAACTTGGAACAACCAGACGTCAAAGTACTTACTTTTCGGGGAGAAGATGATATGACCTTGATGGATGAGTGGCATTTGGTGCGTCAGCATGGTTCCACTGAATCGACATAACCCAGTGTATACCTTATATGCTCTTCAAGGATGTCGACAGTCCCATCCAAGCCCTCCGTGGTAGCTTGGTAATAAGGCGACGATGACCTGCCCACAAGAGAGTCGGTGTGACTTGAGCTGAATATCCCCCGGTCGCGGGGGGCCCGGGACAACGGACAACGAGTCAAGAACTGTTTTGTCATGGATATTATCATCTCTGTGGTAGGCCTATCATCTACTGGTGACCAGCACTGTTGAATTAAATTCCAGTGCAAGTCGTCTATCATTCGAGACTCTGGTCTCCTTGGCTTGAGGCTCCTCGCCAGGCAATAGATGACAGCCATGTCCTCCCGAACTTCCGACCATGGTTGCCTTCCAGATAACACCTGCAAAAGGGTCAGGATGGACCTGGCATCCGTGTCCAAAATACTTCCCTGGAGAGCGAGACACCCAAAAGAGTATATATCACTCTTGGCAGTTCGGCCGAACTCATTTTCTGGATTGATTTGCTCTGGTGCAGCCCAGCGCAATGCTCCAGGTCGTACAGTGGATTGTTGGAGATATTTCAATGCTTCAGGGATATTTCCAACAAGGGAAGCATAGCCGAAGTCAACTAAGTGTGCAGTGTAGTCCGCATCGAGGAGCACATTGTTCTGACTTATATTTAGAGCAAATAATGCCTGTGTTGTTACGTTGACTCACGCCGTTCAGGTCACCATGGACAATCGGAAAAGAATGCACTGTGGCGTATTATTCGTCAGACCTTCGGTTATGATAACAGGAACCCACAATAGTGCAGCCCATTGGCAATATCCAGGAGCTATTGTTTGGATATTAGAAAACAAGGAAGTGATCAACATTAAGTGGACTCACAAACCGGAGCCTCTGTACCACATCCAGATGGTCATCACGCTTTGCTAGGAAGTTGTGGAGAGATTCATTGGGCATCCACAGCGACACCAATGACATGGAACCAGACATTCCGAATCCATACGCAATACCCAGGAAGGGAACAATATTGATATGGTTCAGTCTCTTCCAAATTCCGAGCTCTCGACGGAGCATCTGGAAGGCTATTCAAACTGTATTTTTGTTCACCACGCATATAGTTACCTTGATATATCGATTGTTGGTATCTTCTTCCATCGTAAACTTGAATCGGAAAGCCTTCACCGCAACCTAACGGGGAAATAAAATGCAAGAACGATGAATTGTACAGTATGGCTAACCTCCTTTGGTGCCGATCCGCCATGGTACCAACATCGATAGATGTCACCAAAGCTTCCTCCGGCTGAATATTGATTCTCGATTCTGTCGAGATAAGGTGTGAGATCGGGTGGCGGGGGAAATTGTGTCCTAGCAAAGATATCAGATGATCATATTAGAGTGTATCGAAGTGACATACCCTAGGCTGGATGATCGGGACTGTTGTTGGGGCGCTGATGGTACAATGGCACGAGTGGGCACAGATGGCTAAGGGGAAATGTGAGAGACCAAATGGAGAGCCTTAGCCGGCAAATACTCACGTTTGAAGAAGGGTCGAAATCCGATACCTGTTCTGTGCTAGGAAGGGTCACCAGAGGGAGCTGAAATCAAACATGAGGGGAGGTGCATGCAAAATTTAAGATGACTAGTACATTGGCCTGAGGGTCAGTTTGACCCGTCTGAAACCGTAGGAATGATGAATACAGGGTATAACATAAAAGGGCGTATTCACCTTCGCCGGAATCCAACCAGGGTACCAGCCAGTAATATATATTTCCATCCGATCCTGCTGACACCACGAAGTCACCGGAGGGGCAGAAAGAAACCACGTATACAGTTTGAGAATGTTGTAGATGTTGTCCGACGGGATCACCAGAAGTTGCATCCCAGAAACGAACAGTGCCATCCCAGGATGAGCTTGCAAGGATGGACCCATCTGAGGAAAGGGAGAGGGAAGTTATGGCATTGGTGTGACCTGTCCACGGTTGGCCGATTTGTTGACCTGTATCAGAGTTCCAACAGCGAATCGTGTCGTCGTAGGATGCAGAGAAGACCCTGCTGCCATCGTGTGACCACAGCACACACTCGATCGGATCTGTGTGGCCCTCTAATGGACCAAGGAGGAGCTCGCCACTCCAGACGTCATACAGGCAGATGTCGTTATCAGCACCACATACGAGTGTGTCACCGTTTGGAGAGAAAGAGAGCGAGAAAACATGGGGGGAAATAAGCACGGCCTGACAGACCTCGATGGAATGGTTGATCTGTTTCCCTTCCATGGTGTAAATAGTCACATTTTTTCACCAACCGCAATGAGTCGATCGTCTGGTGAGATGGCAATTGTGGGGAAGTTCAAGCAAGGGTGAGTCCACTCTTTGACAAGATCGTGCGATTCGATGTCCCACACTTTGATGCTCCCATCATTGCCGCTGCTGATGATCCTCATGCCATCCCCTCCGGCCACAGCAAGATGCTTTACCTCATGATGTTCCATCAGTGTCCCTTCTTCCTCCCTGCTCCCCAAATTCCAGATCTTCACAGCTCCGTCATCAGAGGCAGTGACAACTCGTCCGTCAGGGAGATGTGCGAGGGTCCGGATAAAGATATAATGCGTCTCGATTACCAGATGTGGCTTGGGACCATCGTCGTCAGGCTGTTGTGATGTGATGCTTGACATGATGGTGGTAGTTGGTTTCGGGCTTGGTTTTGAGTCGTCGTGTCGACAAAGGTGCGTGGTGAGAAGACTGGGCGAGGGAAAACACTGAACACCATATGAACCACCACAGCATATGTACCACGTGGTAAGTTGTAACAGTGAGGCAACTCGGGTCTGCTACTTTTATCGCCCAAGCCAGATTCTGCAGAACACCGAGTTGTCATGCGTCATACAGCCAGCTGGATCACGACTCGGACTGCATTGTTTATCTCGCGGGATGGCCGTCCTGATTGATTTCCATCTCTCTGGTACGCTTGCATGGGTTCTTCCAATCCTTACCAATTGTCAGAGGATCACGTCTGTTTGCCTTTACAGACAAATAGCTGTATTCCAGCTTCGGACATGACACCACGGTCGACTTCAAGACCGTCCAGGACCCTTTATGACATCCGATTACCTAGACATACAATATTACTAGTCTAAGACAGATCCATCGGCCCCTCTCTGCCTTCTTTCTGCCAACTCCTTTCCTCTCCCTTTCCTACTCTCCGCCCTTGACGTTGTCCTTCGTTGCCTTGAATGCGGATAACTCACCTCTCCTCCATCACCGCCTCCATTTCGTCCTCACTCGAATGCCCCATCTCCTTCCATTCATTCTCGACCTTGGTGTCCAACCCCAACTCGGCATTTCCCCATTCGCTCAGAGGAAGAAAAGTTGTGAATGCGTAGGTCATATATCCTGCCGACCCTGAGCTTGCTGTATGGGAAGGGGACACGTGGGAATGGTACGAGGAAATAGGCATGGGACAAGACTTGCTGTGCGTGGCCCCACCGTCGTTTATGTCATGCAGGGTCTTCTTCGATTTGTTTCAAGTCTCGCGCAGAAAGAGAAAGGTCTCGGTTCCTGAGCCAGGCCCGCACGAGGAAAGGGATCTGATGTCTTGGTGGCTTGGGTTCGCCGGGAAGTTGTGTCATTTCATCGACCCGTTGAGGCTCAGTGATCTGTTTCGTGCACCAATGTTCGAGAACTTACGTCCGAGAAAAACGGTGAGCAAGTATGCATAAGTCTGTGAGAAAATGATAGATCAGAGTTGTTCCGTGCTCGTGGCGGTGCAGAGACCTCGTCGTCCGACTGGGTCGACAGTTCGGACGATCTGATGGGGGTCTCGAGGGATGTAGTCGACATGATAAGACACGTTGACTTACTAGGCGTGTCTGGCACAAGGCGTCAGTGGCTTGGACGGACAAGATGGGTGTATCCTTTGACCGATTTGCGTGTTTCGGTACCCGAGTCGAGTAGCTTGAGTATCAGTCGTTCGACGATGGGGTCGAGGTACGGCACGAGCACGTCCCGTTCAATGCGGCTTCGCAACAGTTGATGAGCGCGGCAGCCGCGTGTGCACGAACGCTGCCACGAACAAATCAGCTACGTCACTTCAAGTAGCATATCAAACCTCGTTTATCGAGCTCGGTTCAGGGGCTTCGAGTGTCGGTATCATTGGAGCAAAGAGCTGTTGATGGTAATGATCTTGAATGACTTCCTAGTGTCAAACCAACCATGATTCAACGAGACCCGCCCGAAACTGACGTCGCAGCTATACTCACTTCCAAGTCCGTACATAACTAATCCCTGGATTCTCATTTAAGTGAGCATTCATGTGTCGGAGGAAGTGAATGCATACAGGCACTGGAATACAGCGTAACAGACGCGAGGATGAACGTCATTGAACATCGGTGTCACGAAGCTGTCGGCATGTTATTCCTCCATTCAGATATGCAAACACGGCAGCCCTCACTACAACTTTGCCGAGCTCGAGTTGCATCACCTGGATCCAGTTCGTGAAAATGAATTGAAGAAAAGAGTGTGAGCAAGAGGGACGACAGTTGTACCTTGCTAGTGCCTTCGCCTATGGCGGCAATTGCCATCAGACCCGCGTGCCGCAATCGCCAATCATAACTCGCAAGCATCGACAGGATATAATGGAAGGTATGGGGAACCTCTTTTCCTCCGAGGGCACATGCGAGGCGATCGAGACTGTTCGTAGACCTGTGGATAACTCTCGTCCTGGGACTCCTCGGAAGGCTTTCCAGACGTGATTCAATTCGAACCACCCCGCAAAAAAGAAGAGGAATGGACACATCAGCTTCCAACCACGTCTCCAATCCTTCCTCCGGCAACTCTCCCATACCTTCTAGACAGGCTCGTACGATGGCAGGCGTCCAACCTTCTACACGCCTCACCATCGAAGGTTTTGCTTCGCTCAGCATGACCATCAGTTCTAACGCAGCCCTCCGAACTTGTTACTTTTCTGTCCTCAGCAGCCTCTGCGTCTCCTCCGTCGCTTTTTTGTACGGTCTGACCAGGTGGGAAGGCAAACGAGGTATTCGTGGCAGGAAACGACTTAGCCGCGGTTGGTGTGGGTCCCGAGTCGGCCGTGGGCGTGATCAAGGCGCGCAAGAACGGTAAGAGTGTGGGTAAATGTGGCGCGAAAAGCGTAGGGTTAGCGAACTCAAAAACGTCTTGAGATATGCGTTCGGGAGTGAGGGAAGGGTGTCGAGCATCGGATAGAGCAACGACAACGACTGTGCAAGCTAGTGAGCGTCCGAAGCCGTTAGATACGACACACATGCTCGAAGGACAGCGAGTCGGACCTGCGTACGATCAGCGCGGTCAAACATGATAAGAAAACATGTGTATCATGACAACCCGAAAACACTCGGAATGCGCATTCGCGGAAGCCTGGATCAACGTCGGATGCGACCCAGGCCGAGGACTTTGGCCTCATGGAACAACAATGGCGTTCGTATAGGTACTGCCATCCTTGTTTATCTACCACTCAACGTGTGGAGGACTCGTGTCTTCCCGGTCCAAGGATCCGGCACCATCTAGGGCGGCGAGAAAAGGGTTTGAAACGCGATACGTGAGGCAATAAATGCCCTTGAGACGCACCTCGATGGTACCTCAGATTTAGATTTGGACTTGTTCGGCAGTGAGGTTGAAGGTGGAGTTGGAGGTTGTACAGCACGACTGCTCTCTGAATCGTGTTGTCAGGCTGGACGATACCTACTAGTAACATAAGCGGCAACCATCAAAAGAGAGACTGAATCGGTGCGGCCATGTCTTAAAACAAGTTGAAGCTTTGAAATATGTCAGGTTGCATGTTCATCTCCGCCCTGTTCCTGCTCTCTCTTCATATCCAGTCGATGCCTTGTGGTTTTGAATACATATCAGCAGGGGAAATGAAGAGGATCAAAGATCGAGGGATACTAGATGACTATACCAGGCTAACATGTTTTCTCCCTCCGTGAGCGGGTCTGCGTTGTCCATCACGAATAACTCGTCTCCACGATGTAATTACTAGATCGAGA
>JBBPSV010001106.1:0-11114 GCA_038093795.1 Retiboletus fuscus
ATGTAGATTCCCTGCTCAAATCCTTGTATTTAGCCTTTTTACAGGTCTCATGTTTTGACCCCATTGCCTCTTTCACCTCTGCCAATGCCCAGTCAGAGTTTTTCTCCACCCAGCTCTGCCTTATAGCTCACCACATCTGCTCTTACCTCCTCTCAACCATGCACCAGCTTGACATACTGGACTTCATTGCAGACATTGAATGCTACTCCCAGGACCTTGCCAAGGCTGGTCTCCCTGCTCCCCTGACTTGCCCCTCTCTCCCTGTCAAAGCTATCCTAGTCCCCTCACCTGCAGAGCCTGTCACTCTGATGTTATCTGCATCATCATCCCCCCTATCACCTTGTG
Organism: Retiboletus fuscus; assembly: GCA_038093795.1. NCBI lineage: Eukaryota > Fungi > Basidiomycota > Agaricomycetes > Boletales > Boletaceae > Retiboletus > Retiboletus fuscus. The sequence continues at coordinate 346 of JBBPSV010001106.1, forward strand.
AGGTGAACCTGATAGACCACCTCGAGAGGGTATACCTCATGAACAAAGGTGAGATCAGCCTTAGCCCCATCCATCCCTTGTACAACATGTCCTGCTTTCACTGTCACCATCTCGGACACTGGTGCATTGACTGCCCTGATTACCAGTGTCCCTTTTGTCTTCACATGTGCCCCAGACATATTCAGAACCAGTGCCCACTACACCACCATCCTCGCCCAGCCACCCCATCCTCCTCTTCATTCCACTCCTCTAATTTCTCCTACTTGTTGTGACAGTCGCACCATCTGCAACCTCGCCCACTCACATTGTTACGCTTTGCCGTGGGCTAGGCATGGTCTCAAAGGAGTCAAGCGGACTGGGAGTCGGAAGCTTTGAACGACGTGAAGAACCTCTAGCTGTGGTGCTACTAGAGGGCTGCCCTTGCTATGGAAGCGAAGGGTGGGGCAAGGACTGAGGCGAGATAATCAGACGAAGTCCGCAAGAACTTGTTAGATTGAGAAGATCAAGCTTAAGGTTACAGGTTGAGTGCTACGGTTTAAATAGACGAGCCGTGGTAACTGAATGGACCAGAATGGAATGTAATAACGAAGATGAGTCAGATGTAGAACTTGATAGAACATTGAAGAACATTGGTAAGTCAGCGTTTACAAAGCATGGAAGTCGAGAGAATATTCAAGAACGTTATGAGTAATACAAGGGTAAAAGATGTCGTCGGGCGGGGGTCGAACCACGAGACGACAGAGTATCGAGCAAGAGTACAAGGCAGAAGGTAAGCATAAGGTCGAGGAAGCGTAATAGATAGGAAAAACGTAACATTACCCCCCCACAAGGGTCAAGGCACTGACGCAGACACTTCACAGGTCACAAGCCCCCATAGCAGGGGAGCCGGTCACATTGGCGAAGGCGGTGTCGTCCCAAATATCATTGTCCACCCTGGAGTCCAAGTCTGGAGAGTGGGAGCAGCGGCGAGGGCGGCTGGGGACCATGCACCGAGTCCTGCGGGTGCGATGTGGGCCATGGTAGGAACGATGGGGCAAAGAGGGGTGTGACGAGTGTGAGGAGGTAGGAGAGGTAGAGGGCGAGGGTGGCGGAGGAGCGCGGCGCAGAGGGCACTGCCGCTGAGAGTGGCCGGGACGGAAACAACGGCATATCGGGCATTGATAGACCCCACAGTTGATATGCTGGTGACCAAGGCGGTGGCATTGGAAACAGGCTTCGTGAAACCGAGGGTGAGATGAGGGAAGGGGGGTATTGCCAAAATTGCCGGTCCAGCGAGCTTCAATGCGTTCGACAACGTCGAGCTCCTCAGAGTTCAGTGTGGAGGAGAATGCCGAGGGGGTGGATGCCGAGGCGGCGCCGAGGTGGGTATATCTGGCAAGGTCCTGGAGGTAACGATCCAGGTCTTGCATGAACTCCATCATGCCGAGTTGGTAAAATGCAAGGAGGAGTTGAGTCTCCAGCTCCATCTGGATGTGTGATAGGGTGTGATTACGGAAAGTGGCGTTGGCATCGGCGGAGGCGGAGGGGGCGCGTGCAAGGGCAGTGAGCCGGGCAACCTGAAGGGTGGCAAGGTAGAGGGAATGGAGGGCCGATCCATAGTCGAGGTGGGCGCCAATGGGAACAGCGTACCTAGGGTCGCGGAGGAATCGGAGAAGGATGCGGGACTCAGCATCGGTGGGAAGGTTGGGCTGTACCTGGTGGGCATGCTCGGGGAGGTCTACGGATTCGATGGTGCCAAGATAGGCAGCAAGATGAACAGGGGGTTCAGCCAGCTCAGGGATGGAGATGGTGGGTCGACTGCCCCAGCTGGGAGTGGCGACGTGGGACGTGGGGGAGGAGGTGTTGTCAACGATCATGGTGTGAGGGTTCAAAATGGAAGGAGGCATATAGTAGGAAGGAGAAGGAGAAACACTTGAGACGCTAGTAGGCATAGAATGAGGAGTAAGCTGGCCAAGCTGAGGAGTTGGGCAGGGGTGAACCTCTCCGTCAGAACTGTCGGAGATGGTGAGAGAAGAGATAGAATCAAGGACAGAATCAGTAACAGACTCAGGAGGCGGTGGACCACCGAGTCTGGGGAGTACAGGAAGAATGAGTTCAGGGACATCAGAACAAGGCATGGTGTGATGAGGTGTCATTGGTGGGTAGTTAAGCAGACTGAGGAGGGAAGTCCTTGGGGTGACGCTTTTTATAGGTGAGTAGGAGGAGTTTGGAATTCTTCAGATTCCGCTTGGGTTCCCAGGAATCGTCTTCTGCCGAATAACCCTTCCAGCGGATCAGGAAGCGCCGCCTGGATGGGGTTCCTTGGTGATGGAGAATTCGATCCACGAGGTACTCCGCTTCAGGGCCTACGTGAGTAGGAGGGGGTCGGGGAAAGTTCGGACCATGAACAAGGGTCTCCTTGGCAGGGGAGAGAAGAGAAGCGTGGAAAACGGGGTGGATTTTCCAAGTTTTGGGGAGGCACAGTCAGTAAGTGATGGGAGAGAGAACCTTAGTGATTTCAAATGGTTCCTCACGTTTCGGGAGGAACTTAGGATCCTTCTGAAGGCGGTGGAGGTTCCTGGCTTCTAGCCAAACCTTATCCCCTAGGGCGAAGGGTTTGAAGTGGTGTCAAGTTCGCGAGGCCATAGTAGCTCTAGCAAGTTCATGGGCTGCTTTGGCTTCATCCCTTGCTTTGGCAAGCTGGGAAAGACGAAGTTCTACTGCAGGAAGTCTGGAGGGTGAAAGGACGGAAGGGAGGGGTTTAGGTTCATAGCCCATTTGGAGGAAGAATGGCGATTGGTTGGTGACAGAGTGGGGGCGGTGGTTATGGGCGAACTCGGCAAAAGTCAGGAGTTCTGTCCATGAGGTAGGGTTATCTCCGCAGAAGATCCGGAGATAAGTTTCTAGCTCTTGATTTGTTCGCTCGGTTTGACCATCTGTCTGGAGGTGATAAGCGGTGGATAGGCGGAGGTCGTAGTTCAGAATGTGCCCCATTTCTTTGGCAAATGCCAAGGCAAATTGGGGGCCTCGGTCGGAGATGACCCAATCAAAGAGTCCGAAATGTCGGTAAACTTTGTGGAAATAGAGGGATGCGATGTTTGCTGCCGAGGCGGTTTTAGTGGTGGGGCAAAATATGGCCCCCTTGAAGGCCCGGTCCACCCAAACGACTATAGAATCTTTCCCGTCCGAGGTTGGAAGGTTGGTAATCAGGTCTACCGTGATGTCCTGGAAAGGATGGGACGCTGAGGTAGGAATGGGAGTTAGAGGTGGGGAACCGGGATGGGTATTTGTTTTGCATTGTTGGCAGACCATGCACCCTTCTACATAGTTTCGGACAAAGGACGCTAGGCCAGGCCACCAGAATTCGGCGGAAACTAACTGGCGAGTCTTGAGGTATCCTGGGTGTCCGGCAGATTCGTGATCATGACATCTTTGTAGGATTTGGCGTCGGAGATCTCCTTCGGGGGGAACATACATGCAGTCTTGGTAAGTAAGTATCCCTTCCCAGTTCTGCCAGTCGGAGAGTCGAGAACGGAATGCTGCAGGGATGTTTTTATCCACTGCCTGGAGCGAAGTTAAGGCGAATGGGTCGGCAGCAGAGGCAGAGCGAATCTTTGAAGAGAGAGCGATGTCAATGGCATTGACAAAAAGGGATGGAGGTAATAGGGTCACAAGAGAGTTGTCAGAGGCGTCTTTTGGGAAGTGGTCTGTGCGTCAAGAGAGGGCATCAGGACCGGCGAGTTGCGACCCGGGTATATGGGTTAATTTGAGGTCAAAGTCAGCTAGATCAAGTAACCAACGAGCCTGTCGGCGGTTCAAGGTATGGGGTTCACGGAAGTAGGTGAGGTTTTTATGGTCGGTGAACACTTGAACCTGGTGAGAAGACCCTCGCAGATAGTGGGACCAGGCTTTGAGTGCTCAGAGCACGGCCAAGAGTTCTCGGTCATGGATATCGTAATTCCGTTGGGTAGAATCGAAGCTTTGAGAGAGGTAGGAACAAGGATGCCATTCGCCGTTGGAATCTGCTTGGAGAAGGATTCCTCTGGAGGCATAGAGGGAGGCGTCAGTGGCAATGGCGAAGGGGGTGGAGAGGTCAGGAACTCGGAGAACGGGCTGGGAGGTGTTACGCTTGGCCCGGGTAGGGTCGAGCATAGACTCAAGGGGAATTCTGGGACGAGGGGAGTACCAGCGTTCTTGACACTACGGTACGACTAGGAGCCTTCGGGCGAGGTATCTGCTCACGAAGAGCACACTCAGCGTCGAAGGATACGATGAGTCCGAAGAGGACGAGTCTTATCCCGGTGTCGGGAGATCGAGCGTAGGAGTTATCTCAAGAGTATGATTGAGTAGCTCTAGCTTAAGGAATACAAGCGCAGAGTCTACGGTTTATATATGCGAGCCCTAGAAGGTCATGGAAGCCCGTGGAAGGGACGGGTGAACGAGGGATGAAAAGAGATGTGACTCGGGGAATCGTAAGGACTCGGGATGAGTCGAAACGAGTCACATCTGCTGCGGATCTGTCGATCAGTGTCGATCAGAAGCAGCTGTCTATCAAAGATTATCATGAAACGAAGAAGTGGCCGGAACGGCCCGAAGCGACAATGACAGCGGGGTCATTAGTCGGAAATGAAAAAGAGATGTGGTCCATGGGATATCGACCTACATGCCGTATGAGAGTGGTCTGGGTAATGCCAGACGAGATGGATAGCGATCCATCGAGACTAAGCTAAGTAAAAGAAAAGAAAGAAATAAACGGGGCCAGGTCAACTCGTAACAGGAGGCAAATCTTGCCTTAAGGTGGTCGAATGCTGACTGACAGGAGTCGTTCCAAGACCAGGTGATAGACTTCTTAGTGAGGTCGATGAGGGGTCGGGCTATGGTGGAGTAATCGGGGATGAACCGCCGGTAAAAGTTGGCGAAACCTAGGAAAGACTGAACGTCTTTTACGGAGGTGGGAGTGGGCCAATGGGCAATTCCGTCTAACTTAGTGGGGTCCATAGCGATTTCATCAGGACAGATGATCATCCCAAGGTATTCGACCTCATCTCGGTCAAAGAAGCATTTTTCGGGTTTCAGGTGAAGGTGGAGTTCCTCCATCCGTTGTAGCACTCGGTGGGTGCGCTCTGTGTGGGTCTGTTGGTCGGGGGAGAAGATGAGGAGGTCGTCCATGTAGATAAACAGCCATCCTTCCGCGATGAGATCTCGAAACGAGTCGTTCATGAACTGTTGGAATGTGGGGGGGGAGTTAGTTAGTCCGAAGAACATGACGTTTGGCTCAAACAGCCCCCGGTGTGTGATAAAGGCTGCCTTCCATTGGTCCCCTTCCTTAATGTGGACGTTGTTGTATCCCCACCGAACATCCATCTTGGTGAACACCTTAGCCCCTCGAATCTGATCCATGAAATCTTGAAGAAGGGGAAGAGGATACGCATCCCTGATGGTTTGCTCGTTCAAGCGTCGATAATCCTGGCAAGGTTGTAAGCCTGGTTTCTGCCCCGGTTGGGCTTTCTTCTTTACGAAAAAGAAAGGGGAGGCCTGTGGAGATTTCGAGGGGGAGATTTTGCCGGAGGCTAGGTTTTCGTCGATAAATTTGTCAGTCGCTTGCCACTCGTCAGCTGAAAGAGGGTAGATTTTCGCGATACGGGGAATGAAACCTTCTTTGAGGTTGATGGCATGGTCGTAGGGTCTAGACGGGGGAAGGACATTCGCTGCTTCCTCGGCAAAGACCTTACTATATCTGGTATACTCTTCCGGGAGGGGGGAAGCGACTGGCGTGTCAGGAGAGAGTGCCAGGCTGGATGCGATAGAGAGGCGGGAGATTACCGGGGCCGGGATGAACTGTGATCCACAGCGAATGATCCGATTGATAGTGTATTGATCATGGGCATGGGTGAGGAAGTCGCATTCATCTTCCCATCCGTTGTAAGCATATAGACATTCATCTTGGACAGAGTTGACGAAAACATGACGTGGTGGGGGTCGAGGGGGAATGAGGAGTTTCTCCTGTCGTAGGTAGGTGCCCTGATGGAGGGAGAAGAGGAGTTTAGACTCATTGGTGGTTTCGGCGATTTGAAGGGTTCTCTTTGCCCAGTCAATGGTGGGGTTGGTCTTTCGCAACCAAGGGAGTCCAAGGAATAAGTTATCCTTGCTCAAGTGCATGACATGGCAAGTGATCTGGTGAACGAGGCCTTCAGTGGAAACAAAGAGGTTGGCGATGTATCGGATGGTTCCTTTGGTGTTGATGGTTCCGTCGGCATTCTTGGCATAGACCAGGTGGTCGAGCTTGGTCAAAGGGATCTTGTGTTTTTTAGTGAACCCCCAGTCAATACAGCAGACATCCGCTCCACTGTTGATCAGGGCACGGGTCTCAATGGTTTGCAAGGTGTGCGAAGGGATAATAACTTGTACTGGGATTTGCATAGAGTTTGTAGTAGAAGTTACTGATACCGAAGCACTAGGGGACGTAGACATTGTGGCAGGTCCCCGCTTTAAAAACCCTGAGAAAAGGAAACTCTTCTGACAGCTACTCCGTCCTCATCTTCGTCAGCGTCGTCCGGGATCTCTTCCAACTTTGGAATGTTAGAGGTATCGACCGCTTTGACTGCAGGCTTCTTTCCCTTGGAAAATCTAGGACAATTGGTGGAAAGGTGGCCCCCTTCTCGGCAGTGGAAGCAAAGGTTGTTCTCAATGCATCGCTTTCGTTCAGCAGGGGTGAGTTTGGGGATGGTGGTGTGTACGGCGTCTACATCCATAGCGTCAGGATCGGGGGGGGCGGATTTCGGAGCAGAATGGAATCCATGGAAGACCTTCCCACTTCCTCGTTTTGCTAGGTCTCTCGCTCGTTCTTTCATAGCGGCGAAGTGGGCGGCTTTGGTATACCAATCTTCGATCTTGTCAGGGGGAGTTTCCATACTCTGAATCTTCCACATGAGGGGTTCAGGGATCCCAATGGCGTAATAGCTGATAAGGACGTTGGCATCAGTGACCTTGGAAATAGCGACATGGTTCTGGAAGTGAGCGGTGTATTCGGTAAGGGAAGGGGAGTAATCTCCATGCTTGTTCTTGACCATTTTGGTCGTGGCGAGCCAGTGAAGGCTGGAGGTGATGGTGTCCTTTCGTACGAAGGACTTTGAAAAGGAGTCGCAAAAGTCAGCAAAGGTTCCAAGGTTAAGCGTAGCCTGAGCAAGGATCTTTTGTCGGTAGGTGGCAGCCCAAACTTTGGCTGATCCCTTCTTCATGAACAATAAAGCATAGGCCACCTTCTTGGCGTCGGTATCATAGACTTCGGAGTTTACTGCAAGATAAAAGGTGACGGTTCCGAGCCAATCTTCAGCTTTGGCAAAGGATCCGTCGAAGTCTTCTGGGGTCCCGAGGCGAAGCTCAGTGGGTTTGGTGGCTGGGGCTGTAGGCATAGTTGGTTGAGAAGGGACGGCCGGAGGTGGTGGGTACGAGAGGGGGAATCCTCCGAAGGGAGGGTTGTGTGCTTGGGGGGTTGGCGAGGGTGGGGTTGGTTCCCTTGGGATGGTGAGTTCTGAAGAGAACCGATGTCGAAGGGTGAGCTCTTCTTCGGGTCCGAAGAGAGTGTTGAGGTCTAAGTCTGGGTTGGTATCTGGGGACAACGCAGTGTCTTGGGGGGCTTCTGACTCTGATAGGTCAGTGGGCGGGGGTTCTCGTGGTCTAGACCAACGAGGATCGATGGTGGGTCGCTGGGACGCAATGGTGGTTCAAGGATTCAAGGGATCTGCTCACGAAGAGCACGCTCGAGAATCAAGAGGATATTGGAGCTACAGCGGAGGTAGTCCACACAAGATGAAAGCTTGATCTTTTGTTACGCTTTGCCGTGGGCTAGGCGTGGTCTCAAAGGAGTCAAGCGGACTGGGAGTCGGAAGCTTTGAACGACGTGAAGAACCTCTAGCCGTGGTGCTACTAGAGGGCTGCCCTTGCTATGGAAGCGAAGGGTGGGGCAAGGACTGAGGCGAGATAATCAGACGAAGTCCGCAAGAACTTGTTAGATTGAGAAGATCAAGCTTAAGGTTACAGGTTGAGTGCTACGGTTTAAATAGACGAGCCGTGGTAACTGAATGGACCAGAATGGAATGTAATAACGAAGATGAGTCAGATGTAGAACTTGATAGAACATTGAAGAACATTGGTGAGTCAGCGTTTACAAAGCATGGAAGTCGAGAGAATATTCAAGAACGTTATGAGTAATACAAGGGTAAAAGATGTCGTCGGGCAGGGGTCGAACCACGAGACGACAGAGTATCGAGCAAGAGTACAAGGCAGAAGGTAAGCATAAGGTCGAGGAAGTGTAATAGATAGGAAAAACGTAACACACATCTTGCATCCAGGATGAGCCGGAGCTCAACTTCACAGATGACGTCTGGGATGACATGGCTTATGCCAACATCACTGGTTCCTCCAATGGGGGCTACATTGATCTCTAGAACTCCTCAAGTGGTATTGAGGAGCATAAGGGGGGGGGTAATGTTATGACTTGACCTGACCCCATTTATTTCTTTCTTCTTTTTCCTTAACTTAATCTTGATGGATCACTATCCATCTTGTCTGGCCTTATCCAGACCACTCTCACATGGCATGTAGGTCATTGTCCCATGGACCATATCATACATTTCATTTCCAACTATTGACCCCACCATCATATGTCACTTCAGGTCATTCTGACTGCTTCCCTGTTTCATGATAATTATTGATTGACAGCTGCTTTTGATCAACACTGATTGACAGATCTGCAGCAGATGTGACTCGTTTCGACTTGTCCTGAGTTCTTATGCTTCCTAAGTCACATCTCTCTTTGTCCCTTGTTTTCCCACTCATTCCATGAAGTTCTCTTGCCTTCTATGGTTCGAGTATATAAACCCTAGTCTCTATGCTTGTATTCCCTAAGCTAGAGCTACTCAATCTATTCTTTGAGATAACTCCTATGCTTGATCTCCCAAGACTGGGATAAGACTTGTCCTCATCAGACTCATTGTATCCTTCAACACTGAGCGTGCTCTTCATGAGCAGATACCTTGCCCAAAGGCCTTAGTTGTATTGAAGCATTCCACATGCTGGTATTCCCTAGTCCCAGAACTTACCCTTGAGTCTATGCTTGACCCTACCCAGGCCAAGTGTAACAGAAGCATGATGTGTGATGTGCAGCAGAGCACAGGTATGGAATGGAAGAGAAGCATAATGTGAAAGGAAAGCAACACATGCACAGCACAGAGATGAAGAGAATCTAAGATATATGAAAGTATATAAAAGTGTCAATAAGGATAAACAAAGAGAGTCTATGATAAGATATCAATCATTGATAAGATAAAGATTGTTATGATTTGACCTGGCCCCGTTTATTTCTTTTCTTCTTTTACTGAGCTTAGTCTCGATGGATCACCATCCATCTCGTCTGGTGTTACCCAGACCACTTTCATATGGCATGTAGGTCGCTATTCCCACGGACCGCATCATATGTTCATTTCCAACTAATGACCCCGCTGTCATTGTCGCTTCGGGCCGTTCTGGCCACTTCTTCATTTCATGATTATCTTTGATCGACAGCTGCTTCTGATCGACACTGATCGACAGATCCGCAGCGGATGTGACTCATTTCGACTCATCCCGAGTCCTTACGATTCCCCGAGTCACATCTCCTTTCATCCCTCGTTCTCCCGACCCTTCCACGGATCTCCATGACCTTCCATGGTCAATGTATATAAACCGTAGTTCCTACGCTTGTATTCCTTAAGCTAGAGCTACTCAATCATACTCTTGAGATAACTCCTACGCTCAATCTCCCAAGACTGGGATAAGACTCGTCCTCCTCAGACTCATCGTATCCTTCGACGCTGAGCGTGCTCTTCATGAGCAGATACCTCACCCGAAGGTCTTAGTCGTACCGTAGCGTCTAGAACGCTGGTACTCCTCTAGTCCTTAGAATCCCCTTGAGTCTACGCTTGACCCTACCTGGGCCAAGCGTAACAAAGATAAGATAAGGGAACTTAGTGTTACGAGTTGACCTGGCCCCATTTATTTTCTTTCTTTTCTCTTACTTAGCTTAGCCTCGACGGATAGCTATCCATCTCGTCTGGCACTACCCAGACTACCCTCGTATGGCACGTAGGTCGATACTCCCACGGACCGCATCTTTCTTTCATTTCCGACTAATGATCCCGCTGTCATTGTCACTTCGGGCCATTCCGGCCACTCCTTTGTTTCACGATAATCTTTGATCGACAGCTGCTTCTGATCGACACTGATTGACAGATCCACAGCGGATGTGACTCGTTTTGACTCATCCCGAGTCCTTACGCTTCCCCGAGTCACATCTCTTTTCATCCCTCATTTACCTGTCTCGTCTACAGGTTTCCATGACCTTCTATGGCTCACGTATATAAACCGTAGTCTCTGCGCTTGTATTCTTTAAGCTAGAGCTACTCAATCATACTCTTGAGATAACTCCTACGCTCGATCTCCCAAGACCGGGATAAGACTTGTCCTCTTCGGACTCATCGTATCCTTCAACGCTGAGCGTGCTCTTCATGAGTAGATACCTCGCCCGAAGGTCCTCGTCATACCGTAGCGTCAAGAACGCTGGTACTCCTCTCGTCCCAGAACTCCCCTTGAGTCTACGCTCAACCCTATCCAGGCCAAGCGTAACACTTAGCATTAAAAGTGAAAATTGAATGTTGTAGGAATTGAACTGTAATACTTGGAGGACATAGCTGCAGGGGAAAGGAAGTGGGTCCCATCTAACCTGCAGGTGTACATAAGTATGTCATCTAGTT
>JBBPSV010001108.1:0-11112 GCA_038093795.1 Retiboletus fuscus
GTCTGCCTGTCCATGTCATCACTGGAGTCATACACTGCCACATCGTTGCATCCATCAGGAAAAGCCTCACACTGAGAATATACTGAAATCTCAGATAATTGTTATTATTTTCAATAATTATGCAAATTTTCATATTTTATATGATAATATCAGGTTTTTCTTCTACCTATGGCACCTAGAACAAATAATTAGTTGTGATTGGTTGTATTTTCAAATATTCTCAGTAATTACTTATATTAATTAGCAAAGAAAGGATTTGCTAGTATTAACATAGTGGTCATAGGACAAATAACTAGTTGTAATGAGTTGAATTTCCAAATATTTTTAGTAATTACTAATATTATTCAGGAAAGCATGGATTTTTGACATAGTTAACATAGTAGTCATGGAACCAATAATTAGTTGTATGTCCAAATATTCTCATTAATTATTGGTATTAATTTCTGGTTAGTTCATGGTTAGCTGTCCCTGATTAGTATCCAGTTAGTATCCAGTTAGTGTATGGTTGGTTCCTGTGGAACTATTAACTACGTATTACTTATGAAATACTATGAGTCTATGACCACTATACCCACTGTCCATTAACCAATCTGGATTAGTCAACTGGTTAGTTCTTGGTTACAGTCAAGAGTATACTAATAAGCATACCAAATATATATCAAGAATATATCAAAGTATAGTCACAAGTATACCAAAGTAGACATAAAGTATACCTGAAGTGTATCCAAAGTGTAGTCAAAATGAGCCTCAAGTGTAGTCAGAGTGTATCCCAAGTGTACATCAAGTGTACTTGAAGCATACCCAAAGTGTATCTAAAGTGTACTCAAAGTGTACCTGGAGTATAGTCAAAGTGTAGTCAAATTGAACCTTAAGTGTACCCAAAGTGTACTCAAAGTGTATCCAAAGTGTAGTCAAAATGAGCCTTAAGTGTAGTCAGAGTGTATCCAAAGTGTATCTAAAGTGTAGTCAAAGTGTAGTCAAATTGAACCTTAAGTGTATCCAAAGTGTACCTAGAGTGTATCCAAAGTGTACTCAAAGTATACCCAAAGTGTACTCAAAGTGCATTCAAAGTGCATCCAAAGTGTACCTAAAGTGTAGTCAAAGTGTAGTCAACACTTGGTCACTTGTGTTGTGCTTGGTTAGTTGTGTTGTGCTTGGTTAGTTGTGTTTGATTAGTTAAATGAAAAGTGTAGCAAAGACTTGGTATGGCCGGAGTTTTGAAGTGTAGTGTGCCATATGAGGCAAGATTCCCACACTTGATTTTAAAAAAAGCAGACAAGTGGTGCCAGACTATTTGTACCTATTTGTACCTCCCACAATATATAAACCAGCCACATCTCAGTTTTTTTCTCACGCTCTCTTTTCCCCCAACCACAACCATCATTACTCACCACTCATCAATTATTATCTCAAGTAAGTTTGTATGATTGAAATTTGACTTGTTCTTGTCACTGACTTATCTCTTCCCTGTTCAGTCATACTATATTTTTTTTCAAGTGAGTTTATATGTTTGTAGTTTGTCATGTTATTGACATGATGTTTCATTGTATAGATATATGATATCATGATTGATGGTGGTAAGATTATTGTTATTCTGTATAGTATCAATCTAGTAGTATGCTTTGTGTATTTAGGATTTGACAATATATTCTTTGAACTTCTGATATAATTATAAAATATTTGAGATCCAAGTTTCTAGAATTTCCTAAGGAATTGTTGATATATATACATCTATATTTGAAATAATAAGTTGCAATTACATGGAAATATGACTATTATATATCAGAAATTACACAATGTTTTAGCTGAAATTACTTAGAAATATAAGGAAATTCAGATAATAATCAAGGGAGGCTAAAAATTTTGAGATAATTTGACAAAAAAAATGAAAAAACATGAATTATATGATATTATCTAGAAATTTCTGAAAATACATGGTATTTTGGTAAAATTTCAGAGAGAGATTTTTCCTGATGTCACACTGTCCCCATGAGTCATATCCCACATCATACACACTCACACATTACCCCATCGAGTCGCTGACTAGGGACAGTCAGCATTTAAAGTACCCCATGGATGTAGAGATCTAAGGATCTCTGTTCTCGTATAGGAACATATCTGAGGTCTATCTGGTCTGTCCATGCCAGTCCAAAGCCAATCCAGTCCATGTCAATCTGGTCCATGCCATCTTAGTCCAGTCCGTGTTGGTTTCACCTTATCACATTGTAGTACTTTCAATATACCCTTTTGCAGTCTCAGACACACGTCACCATCATTGTTACACATTATCCTGTATTCCCACCACTTTTTAAAGTTCATATGTCATTTACACATCGACCCTTCACAGTCCAGGATATGCCCAGACTATAAAGTCTTGTACATCTGGTTTTGGAATACATCTTTTTACTTTTGGATCTTACCTTTGGGATCCTTTTGCATGTATCTTCCACATCACACATCCACTTGTCTGCACATCTTCATCATCTTCACTGTCACCAACTGCCTTTCATCTCAGACTAATGAGTCTGGACTATTGCTCATACCTTCGGACCACCTTTTCCCAGTCTGGACCATCTTCAGACCATCACATCTGTGGACCACTCCTATCCAGCATTCCACCTCTGCCTTTTGGACCTCCTTATAGGGACAAACAAACATACCCTTCACATATAGGAAAGTTACCACTGAACTTTCCATTGTTGCTACAATGCTTTGTTATGAAAGGCTTCACTCAAATTCCTGATGTTGGCTATACCAAAACCTATGCACCCACTGCAAGGTTCAAGACATTTTGAGCTGCCATGTGTTATGATTCATCATGCCCCTACACTTTTTCCTTCGCTTAGTCCTAGTCATGGCTTACCTAGCCATACCTCATCCCTTGCTTAGCCAAGTCCTGGCTTGCCCTGCCAGCCAGCCCACTGATAGTTCTCACCAGACTTCATGCCTACACATCGCCGAGAACCCGCTAAGCACTCCCTTGCTTAGTCCCCATGCTGAGCCCATCTTGGCTCTCCCCTGATCATAGTCCATTCCGCCTGACCAGAACCCCTAAGTCTCATAGTGCTGGTCTCTTCGTGAGCAGCACTGATTGAGCATCTCTCCAAGACCCTGTCTCTAGCCTTAGTCTGGGACTCCAACAGTCCACTCCTAGACCCCCCGCCTAGATCTATGACGCAGTCCACTCGTGGACTGACAGTGCACTGCATTGCCCCTGTCCCCGTCCTCTGATGTCATCACAGAACCTCCTCCGAGCCCAACCTCAAATCCTCTCCTCGGCCTGGCCTTGCACCCATGCCACGCACTGCTCCCTTTGGGCCTCACCCCGAACATGCACACTGCCCTCAGACTCCCCCGTCCTTGGTCCCAGTCCATCGGTTCTCTCCCAGAACCTGTCCCAGTCCCTTGGCTCCTCAGCTGAGCTTCAGCCTCCTGACCGGACCCTATGCCAGACTCTCGGTAGGATTACTCACATATCCCTGGATATCTCCTATCCAAGTCCCATCTTTGACAAAGGCGCACGCGCCTTTCTCTAGCTTCAGCCTTCCTTAGAACCTTGCCTCACACATCCCTTCTATTACCACCAAAGGCGATGCTTCTCTCGCTTAGCTGAGATCATTGATCGACAGGACGCTTCCTGATCAACAGATCCGCAGCGCATATGACTCATTTCATTAATCATTTGCCAAGTCATACTTCACCATTTCCTTTAGAGATGTGCACCCCTCATCTATTCGGCACATCTCCTTCACCTAGCTATACCACAGCCAGTTCCCTCACTTAGACGCCCGGTCTGTGCGCACTCTTGCCCCCTATATAATAGGTGCTCCATAGTCCTCCATACCTTAGCTTAGTCTACCTGAATCACTGTATACTCCTAGATTCATAGACTCACCAATAATCCCAATGCCTTCATCTTGACTCTCGTCTGAAGGCCGTCCTGACCCTCGACCCAGCCGCCTACCATGTAGCCTTAGAACATGAGAACTCACCTTCTTGCACCTCCACTCACCTCTAGTAGTCCATTACCCGGACTACTATAGTCCGAGCCCTAGAAGGCGGCTTACCCTCAGGTCTATGCGCGACCCTGCCCGGGCCACGTGTAACACCATGTCAGAAGCTGTAAAACACAAGATGAAAGTTCTCTGTATCAATGTCAAAACTGCTTTCCTCAATGGAACGCTCAGAGAAACTATCTACATGGAACAGCCTGAAGGATTCATAGTCAAAGGTCAAGAGAAGAAGGTCTGTCGTCTGCTTAAAGCCATTTATGGTCTCAAGCAAGCTGCACTCGAATGGAATAAAGAGTTGCACAAATCACTCCAGAAGATGGGCTTTGCCCATTCCACTTCAGACCTTGGACTATATCTTAAATCCATCAGTGAAGCAATCATTTTATTTTTGATATATGTTGATGATGGTCTTTTTATTGGTAATGATACCAAGCTACTCCTCAAACATAAAAATAAGTTCATGAAACAATGGGAATGTCATGACCTTGGAGAAGCTAAAGAATATTTGGGAATCAGGATAACGTATAACCAGAAAGGTTCTATGATCCTTGACCAAACCTGCTATGCGGAGAAAGTTATCAAACAATTTGGTCAGGAGAATTGTAAATTGGTCTATACTCCTCTATCCACCAGATATAATCTGAGACCAAACCAAGGTCCAGTCACAACTCCTGCTCTTCAAAGCCTCTATCAGTCGGTCATTGGATCACTGTTATTTATAATGCTGGGAACAAGACCTGACTTAGTCTTTGCAGTTATCAAGATGTCACAGTTCTCTTCCAATTCATTGGAAGAACATCTGTTGAAACTCATGCATGTCATGAAGTACCTTTCAATGATGAAAGATCTTTGTATCAAATATTCTGTGACTGGTAATCAGTTTGGACTGATAGTCTATTCTGATACTGATTGGGCTGGAGACATTGAAACGTCTTGCTCCACCACTGGCTATGTCATATTCAATGCAAATGGTCCTATTTCCTGGCTATCTAGGAGATAGAAAAGAGTTTGACTTTCCTCCACTGAAGCAGAGTTTTGTGGAATGACTGAAGCTGCTAGACAAGCTGCTTGGCTTCAAAACATCTATGAAGAGATTGGTTTCAAGCTGTCCCCCATTCCTTTCTGTGTCAATAATCAAGGAGCCATATTCCTTGCCTCAAATCCTGTTCAAGAAGGTTGTATCAAACACTTTCACATCCCAGAACACTACATCTGTGAAGCAGTAGAACTTGGAGAGATCCAGATCTACTATGTCCCAACAAATCAGCAATTCACTGATATCTTCACAAAGAACCTTGGGAAACAGAAGTTTGAAGAAGGGAGGAATCAATTGTGACTCATCAGGTCCCCATTGTTACAAACATGAACAGCGAGGAGGAGTGTTGAGAATCATGGTATTCTATTATTAATCTTTGATTCTAGACCATGATTCTAGACCACATCACATGACCTTATCATGATGATTGTGCTTATGCTATTCATATTATGTGTCTTACTCATTCATGAGATAAGAGGTATTTATACCATTGGTTGGCTTACTGATACTACTGTGGATTACTCATAAGCCATTACCTATCTGCTTACTGATCACTCACATGATCAGATATATATAGGAGATACATATACAAGTACAAATACTTCTATACCCTATATAAGATTAGGCCTTTTGCCCATCTTCAAGAAGAACATTTACCTCTCTTCGTTCTAACTCCCACCTGAGTTATCTCTCAGAGACTTGACTACTACCCATAGTCCTCTACCTGGTGAGTTCTTCCACCAGAGACCTCCCTTTGCCCAACTGTGCTATCAGGATTATTCCTGATAGGCAACTGGGGCCACAAATCAATCAGCCTCATCCTCTCACAGTAGTATTCCTGCTAAACCATCATCAGCTAACATATCTTCCTTCCCTTCTTTGAATCAGTACAGGTATTCATTTCCCTTGGAAGATGACACTGCTCCTAAGTGTGACCTTGATCGGGTCCTCGAGACAAGTATTCCCATTCCAGTGAAAGAGCTCTTCACAGTCACACCAGAATTCCATAAACAATTCCATGATCTTACTACTACTAAGTGGGTTACATCTACTAACATTGTTCATGTGAATGAACTTGCTGGGCATGACCCAGGAGCAGTTGAGAGAGAATTCAGGGATCACATTATTCACAACGAGGATGGTGATATAGTGGCCCACCATAGCCTACCACTCTGATCCCTCGAAGTGAAGATTTGTGGTACTGGACGATTGATCAACTGTGTCCTTGACACAAGTTCAGAAATTGTCACTATGCCCAAGTGAGTATGGGAAAGTCTCAGACTCCCAGTCTGCTCAGACCATGTAATCACCATGTTGAATGCTAACACATCCACAAAGTCGATGCTTGGAATACTGGAAAATCTCTGGTTGGACTTTGGAGCAGGCAAAGTCTGTCTCCAAGTTCAGGTCATTCCCCAAGTGAATTTTGACCTTTTGCTTGGTTGACCATTTCATTGTCTCATGTCAGCGACCACTGAAGATTCCCCTGACGGTTGTTACGTGTGGCCCAGGCAGGGTCGCACATAGACCTGAGGGTGAGCCACCTTCTAGGACTCGGGCTATAGTAGTCCGGGTAACAGACTACTAGAGATGAGTGGAGGCGTGAGAAGGTGAGTTCTCACGTTCTAAAGCTACATGGTAGGTGGCTGGGTCGAGGGTCAGGATGGCCTTCAGACGAGAGTCAAGATGAAGGCATTGGGATTATCGGTGAGTCTATGAATCTAGGGGTACACGGTGATTCAGGTAGACTAAGCTAAGGTATGGAGGACTATGGAGCACCTATTATATAGGGGGCAAGAGTGCGCACAGACCGGGCATCTAAGTGAGGGAACTGGCTGTGGTATAGCTAGGTGAAGGAGATGTGCCGAATAGATGAGGGGTGCACATCTCTAAAGGAAATGGTGAAGTATGACTTGGCAAATGATTAATGAAATGAGTCATACGTGCTGCGGATCTGTTGATCAGGAAGCATCCTGTCGATCAATGATCTCAGCTAAGCGAGAGAAGCATCGCCTTTGGTGGTAATAGAAGGGATGCGCGAGTTGAGGTTCTAAGGAAGGCTAAAGCTAGGGAAAGGCGCGTGCGCCTTTGTCAAAGATGGGACTTGTTACGATTTATCGTGCCCCTATACTTTTTCCTTCGCTTAGTCCTAATCATGGCTTACCCAGCCATACCTTGTCCCTCGCTTAGCCTAGTCCTGGCCTCACCAGCCAGCCAGCCCACCGATAGTTCTCACCGGACTTCACGCCTATGCATTGCCAAGAACCCACTAAGCACTCCCTTGCTTAGTCCTCATGTTGAGCCCATCCTGGCTCTCCCCTAGTCATAGTCCATTCCACCTGACCGGAACCCCTAAGTCTCATAGCGCTGGTCTCTTCGTGAGCATCACCAATTGAGCATCCCTCCAAGACCCCGTCTCTAGCCTTAGCCCGGGACTTCAACAGTCCGCTCCTAGACTCCTTGCCCAGACCCCCTGACGTAGCCCACGCATGGACCGACAGTACGCAGCATCGCCTCAGTCCCTGTCCTCTGATGTGATCTTAGAACCTCCTCTGCCGAGTCCAACCTCGGACCCTCTCCTCGGCCTGGCCTCGCACCCACGCCACGCACTGACCCCTTTCAGGCCTTACCCCGAACGTGCACGCTGCCCTCGGACCCCCCTGTCCTTGGTCCCAGTCCACCGGTTCTCCCACAGAACCCGTCCCTCGGCTCCCCAGCTGAGCTCCGGCCTCCAGACCGGACCCTATGCCAGACCCTCGGTAGGATTACTCACGTATCCCTGGATATCTCCTATCTGAGTCCCATCATTGACAATGGCGTACGCGCCTTTCCTCAGCTTTAGCCTTTCTTAGAACCTCGCCTCGTGCATCCCTTCTATTACCACCAAAGGCGATGCTTCTCTCGCTCAGCTAAGATCATTGATCAACAGGACGCTTCCTGATCGACAGATCCGCAGCACGTATGACTCATTTCATTTACCATTTGTCGAGTCATACTTCACCGTTTCCTTTAGAGATGTGCAACCCTCATCCATTCGGCACATCTCCCCTACTTAGCTAGACCACAGCCAGTTCCCTTACTTAGACGCCTGGTCTGTGCGCACACTTGACCCCCATATAATAGGCGCTCCACTGTCCCCAGTACCTTAGCTTAGTCTACCTGAATCACTGTACCCTCCTAGATTCATAGACCTCCTAGTAATCCAACGCCTTCACCAGAACTCCTGCCTGAAGGCTGTCTCGACCCTTGACCCAGCCGCCTACCATGTAGCCTTAGAACGTGAGAACTCACCTTCTCGCGCCTCCACTCATCTCTAGTAGTCCGTCCTCCCGGACTACTATAGCTCGAGCCTTAGAAGGCGGCTTCCCCTCAGGTCTATGCGCGACCCTGCCCAGGTCACACGTAACAGGACTCAGATAGGAGATATCCAGGGATACGTGAGTAATCCTACTGAGAGTCTGGCATAGGGTCCAGTCAGGAGGCCGGAGCTCAGCTGAGGAGCCAAGGGACTGGGACAGGTTCTGGGAGAGAACCGATGGACTGGGACCAAGGACAGGGGAGTCCGAGGGCAGTATGCATGTTTGGGGTGAGGCCCGAAGGGAGCAGTGTGTGGCATGGGTGCAAGGCCAGGCTGAGGAGAGGATCTGAGGTTGGGCTCGGAGGAGGTTCTGTGATGACATCAGAGGATGGGGACAGGGGCGATGCAGCACACTGTCAGTCCACGAGTGGACTGCATCATGGATCTAGGCGGGGGGTCTAGGAGTGGACTGTTGGAGTCCCAGACTAAGGCTAGAGATGGGGTCTTGGAGAGATGCTCAATTGGTGATGCTCACAAAGAGACCAGTGCTATGAGACTTAGGGGTTCTGGTCAGGCGGAACGGACTATGATCAGGGGAGAGCCAAGACGGGCTCAGCGTGGGGACTAAGCAAGGGAGTGCTTAGCGGGTTCTCGGTGATGCATAGGCATGAAGTCCAGTGAGGACTATCAGTGGGCTGGCTGGCAGGGTAAGCCAGGACTTGGCTAAGTGAGGGATGAGGTATGGCTAGGTAAGCCATGACTAGGACTGAGTGAAGGAAAAAGTGTGGGGGCACGATGAATCGTAACAACGGTTCCCAAACTATGATGCTGCAAGACCTGAATTCCAGGAAGGTCTATAAGCTCCCTATACGTTCTTGGATGGAGGGATGCCCTTGCTGTCTGTTACAACTTTTTCCCCTGTCCTTGCTCAACACTTCAACTCGTCCTACGAACCATGCCATCCCATATCCCCTTGTCCATGGCAACGTCCTGAGTACAACACTAAACTACTACACTTGATCCAAGCCTCAACCTTGGGACCCATGACCTGACTTCGGCCTCCAACCCGAAGACTCTGGACTGCTCAGGCCAATAGCAGTACTTCTCCATCATGACTCTGATGTTTACGCGTCCTCCCCTCGTACCTTCATCTTGGATGCTGATGCATCCTCCCTTGTGCCCCTCCCGCTCGGACAGTTATGCATCTTCCTCCAAGCTCTCTTCTTGGATGCTTATGCATCCTCCCCTGTGCCCCATATCTTGGATGCTTATGCATCCTCCCTCATGCTCTTGCTCTGACACTTATGCATCCCCTCGTATCTCAGATGCTGATGCATCCTCCCTTGTGCCCCCCACTCGGACAGTTACACATCTTCCTCCAAGCTCTCTTCTCGGATGCTTATGTGTCCTCCCCTGTGCCCCTTATCTTGGATGCTTATGCATCTCCTTGTATCTCGGATGCTTATGCATCCTCCCTTGAACCCTCGCTCTGATGCTTACGTGTCCCCTCATATCTCGGATGCTTATGCATCCTCTCTCATGTCCTCCTCCTGGGCTGCTTGGGACAATAGCAGTAATCTGCCTTAGTACCCCTGATTCCCATAGATCCCTATGCTTAGATCCTGGTCTGTGCACCAGTCCCCCTTAGTATATATAGGTCTTGCCTACATACTTGGACCCTAACTTGATCCTAACCTACAACCACCATGTACCTAACACCTTGACCTTGACCATATACTCCTTCCGTTGGTTAGAGCATACATGCCCCCCCTCCCGGTTATCGGTTGTCCACCTAGAACTCCCTCGCTGGCTAGGCTCCAACCCTAGAACTTATCTTACCAATGGGATAGTAAATCCCATCCATTGCTCAGACCTGGACGACAGGATAACATAGGTCTACGTTTGGTCAGGGGCTCCCCCCTACAAACATAACACTGTCATCACGGGCAGCAGTGTGCTAACCATCAATCTGTCATCAAGATGGGTTTTTGAGTATCGATGATCCACTGAAAGGTTGTGGAGAGCCCACTGCACCCACATGTCATTCTACTGTTAATTCTGCTTCGTTATTTTTATTCCGATCACCTTCAGACCCACTTCCCTCTCGGGATACCTGTTCCCCTTCTTATGATTTCCTTACTTCTACCCAAACCTCATTGACCCCAGCTAATGTTTCAGCTTTTCATTCCATTTATACCTGTGACCCTGCGAAGCATTGCTTTGTTTATAAACCTGTCACTAAAAAGATTCAGCCAGTTTCAGCTCCCATTGGTGAGGAGTATTGCATTATTCATTGATTACCCAATGACCCACTGGCCAGGTTAAAGCCCTTACCTACTCACCCACCAGAATTTACTCCAGGTGTTCACTTTACACAGGAACATGCAGACATGCTAGATCTCAACCCTGCAAAGTGGCTTTGGCCAGAAGAACTCAAGTTGGTTTGGTGGCTAGTCTGTGAACATGAGATGGCCTTCACTTGAGTTCCCACTGAGCAAGGTTGTTTTGATGAATGGTATTTCCCACCTGTCAAAATCCCAATGATCCTGCACACACCATGTGAAACAACCGAACACCTTACTAGGGTGCTAAGCCTTCAAGAGGTCAAGTTAGATGCGACTTGTAGCACTGGAGTGTTAGGAAGAACTCCAAGAGGACAAGACTGGGGAGCCAGTCAAGTCCTAGGAGGCTTATATAGTGTCTAGGAGTTTACAGGTGTGTACACTAGATCTATGATATGCTATGCTAGAGTGAGGACTAGGTGA
>JBBPSV010001110.1:0-11100 GCA_038093795.1 Retiboletus fuscus
TATGAGTAATACAGAGGTAAAAGATTGTCGTCGGGCAGGGCTCGAACAGCGAGACGACAGAGTTCAAGGCCAGAGGTAAGCATATGGTCAAGGGAAGCATAGTAAAGGGGACGAGATAGGGGAAAAAACATAACACTTAGGCGATGTTCCAAGCTGAGAAGCAGGCTAAGGATCTTAAAGGCAAGAAGGTTCGCTTCGACAGTGTCGAAATTCTGGCACGCAAGCCCCACCGATCGGACATTCGCTCGGCCACAGTATCTGAGGAACTCGAGTCGCCGGGAATTCAAGCAGCTTCCCGCTCTGCAGCACCGCCGGTCACGCCTGTAACCCCAATGTCAGCAACTGGGGCCACGAATCAATCGGCCTCATCCTCTCGCAGTAGTATTCTTGCTAAACCGTCGTCGGCTAACGCATCTTCCTTCCCTTCTTCAAATCAGTACAGGTATTCATTTCTCTTGGAAGACGACACCGCTCCTAAGCGTGTCCTTGATCGGGTCCTCGAGACAAGTATTCCCGTCCCGGTGAAAGAGCTCTTCGCAGTCGCACCGGAATTCTGTAAACAATTCCGCGATCTTACTACTACTAAGCAGGTTACGTCTACTAACATTGTTCACGTGAACGAACTAGCCGGGCGCGACCCAGGAGCAGTTGAGAGAGAATTCGGGGATCGCATCATTCGCAACGAGAACGGTGATATAGTGGCCCACCATAGCCTACCGCTCCGATCCCTCGAAGCGAAGATTTGTGGTACCGGATGATTGATCAACTGTGTCCTCGACACGGGTTCGGAAATTGTCACTATGCCCAAGTGAGTATGGGAAAGTCTCGGACTCCCAGTCTGCTCAGACCACGTAATCACCATGTCGAATGCTAACACATCCACAGAGTCAATGCTCGGGGTACTGGAAAATCTCTGGTTGGACTTTGGAGCAGGCGAAGTCTGTCTCCAAGTTCAGGTCATTCCCTGAGCGAACTTTGACCTTTTGCTCAGTCGACCATTTCATTGCCTTATGTCAGCAACCTCTGAGGATTTCCCTGACGGTTCCCAGACTATGACGCTGCGAGACCCGAATTCCGGGAAGGTCTATAGGCTCCCTACACGTTCTTGGACGGAGGGATGCCCTCGCTGTCGTCGCGGGCAGCAGTGTGCTAACCATCAATCCGTCGTCGAGATGGGTTTTTGAGTATCGATGATCTGCCGAAAGGTTGGGGAGAGCCCGCTGCACCCACATGTCATTCTACCGTTAATTCCGCTTCGTCATTTTTATTCCGATCGCCTTCGGACCCACTTCCCTCTCGAGATACCCGTTCCCCTTCTTATGAATTCCTTACTTCTACCCAAACCTCATTGACCCCAGCTAACGTTTCGGCTTTTCATTCCGTTTATACCTTCGACCCTGCGAAGCATTGCTTTGTTTATAAACCCGTCGCTAAAAAGATTCAGCCGGTTTCAGCTCCCATTGGTGAGGAGTATCGCGTTATTCGTTGATTACCTGATGACCCACTGGCCGGGTTAAAGCCCTTACCTACTCACCCGCCAGAATTTACTCCAGGTGTTCGCTTTACACAGGAACGCGCAGACGCGTTAGATCTCGACCCTGCAAAGTGGCTTTGGCTGGAAGAGCTCAAGTTAGTTCGGTGGCTAGTCCGTGAACATGAGATGGCTTTTGCTTGGGTTCCCACTGAGCGAGGTCGTTTTGATGAACGGTATTTCCCACCTGTCAAAATCCCAATGATCCCGCACACACCATGGGTGCAACGCAATATTCCGATACCGCCTGCCTCTTGGGAGCAGGCAATCCAGATCATCAAGGATAGGATCGCATCCAGAGTTTATGAACCGTCTACCGCAGCTTACCGATCCTGCTGGTTCTGCATGCTTAAGCAAGATGGGAAGACTCTTCGGCTAGTCCATGACCTGCAACCGCTTAATGCCGTGACTATCCGGGATTCGTCGACACCGCCCTTTATCGAGCATCTGGCCGAATCATTTGCCGGGTATGCCATTTACGGTATGCTGGATTTGTTTGCAGGGTATGACCAGCGTCCTCTCCATGAGGAATCTCGGGATATGACCACGTTTAACTGTCCTCTCAGACCTCATCGTTTAACCACTCTCCCAATGGGCCATACTAACGCAGTGCAGGTTTATCATGGTGACGTTGCATTCGTCCTCCAAGAGGAAATCCCGGACCATACTGAACCATTCATCGACGATGTCCCTATAAAGTCCGAGACTACCAGGTATCAACAGGAAGACGGTTCTTATGAAACCATCCCCAAGAACCTGGGAATTCAGAAATTCATTTGGAATCATCTGATTGTTACTCACCGAATTTTGCAGCGTTTCGAGATTGTCGGAGCTACAGTGTCCGCGAAGAAATTCATGTTGGCCGCTCCTGAGGCTACCATCGTCGGGCACAAGTGCACGTTCGAAGGGCGAATCCCGCACAAGGCTAAAGTCCAGAAAATCCGAGACTGGCCAGAGCGCAAGAACCTTACGCAGGTTCGCGGATTTCTAGGCACCTGTGGGGTGGTTCGTATTTTCATTCGGAATTTTGCTTCGATCGCGCGACTGCTCGTCAACTTGACCCGGAAAGGCGTTCCTTTCGAGTGGGGTGAACCACAACGAGCAGCGATGATTCGTCTGAAGGACGAGATTATTAAGTCCCCCACGCTGCAACGCTTGGACTACAAGTCCGGACGCGAAGTTATCCTGGCTGTGGATACTTCGGTTATTGCGGTCGGGTATATTCTGTCACAGGACGGCGAGGACGGCAAACGCTATCCGAACCGATTCGGTTCTATCAGCCTCACTGAGGTCGAGAGTCGTTATTCCCAAGCGAAACTAGAGCTTTATGGACTGTTTCGTGCATTGCGAGCAGTTCGGGTTTTTATATTCAGAATCGCTAACCTCACAGTAGAAATGGACGCTAAGTATGTCAAAGGGATGATCAATAATCCCAACCTCCAGCCGAACGCGACCATCAACCGATGGATCGCGGGAATCCTTCTTTTTCATTTCAATCTCGTTCACATTCCCGCCGCGGGGCACACTGGCCCAGACGGACTGTCACGTCGCCCGCCATCTGATGATGACCCTCCCGAGGAGGACGACGTCGAGGATTGGTTGGATGATGCCTATTCCTTTTCGATTTCCTTGCTTAATGAACGCCCCCTTCCTTCCCTTACCCCTTCGGAATTCCACCCATACCCCTACAATACATTGGACACTACCAGCTCTTTCAACTGCCTTGCAGACTTCCAGACCACCGCTTCGTTCGCACCAGTTTACCCCTTCCTACTTCGTTGCTTTGTTCTTTCTCCTTCGGACAATCCTTCCTCTTCAGGAAATCCCGTTATACCCAGATCCGCCAAGGCTGTTGCCAAAGAGGCTCGGCTTGATCAGATTCGGAATTTTCTTGAAACCCATGTGCGTCCCGCTGATCTCTCTGACGCAGAATTCCAGTCCTTCGTCAATTCCGCAACCCAATTCTTCGTCTTAAACGGCTCCCTCTGGCGTCGGGAACCTCATGGTCGGCACCAATTGGTAGTACCAGAGCAGCGACGTTACGGACTCGTCAAGGAGGCTCATGACGACCTCGGACACAAGGGTGTCTTCTCAGTCCGGACCCGTCTGCTGCTTCGGTTTTGGTGGCCGATGCTGGTCGACGACGTCAAGTGGTACCTCCGAACCTGCCACAAGTGCCAGATTCGTCAAACCCGAAAGTTGCATATCCCGCCTATGGTCCCTATCGTCGGTGGCCTCTTCCATAAGGCCCATATCGACACGATGGTTATGCCACGCTCAGGTGGCTATCGCTTCATCGTCCAGGCTCGGTGTGCTCTGACAGCATATCTGGAATGGCGTATGTTGCGTTCGGAAAATGCGGTCGCGCTCGCTTCCTTTATTTTCGAAGATATCCTGTGCCGGTGGGGTGCCCTCTCGGAAATTGTTACTGACAATGGTCCCGCCTTCGTCCAAGCTTTAGATATCCTCGCGACCCGATACCATATCTGCCATATTCGGATTTCCCCCTACAACTCCCAAGCTAATGGCATCGTCGAGCGACGGCACCTTGATGTCCAGGAGGCCATCGTCAAATCTTCCCAGGGGGGGGAGCTGCGCTGGCATACTGCCGCTCACTCGGTTTTTTGGGCAGAAAGAGTAACTATCCTGAAGTCCACTGGGCTATCGCCCTACTTCATGGCCCATGGCGTCGAGCCGCTTTTTCCGTTCAATATTTCCGAGGCTACCTTTTTAATTCCGCTACCTGACACTGACCCGCTTTCTTCATTGGGATTAATCGCCTGGCGTGCCAGACAGTTACAGAAGTGCCAGGAAGACTTGGAAGCTGTTCGTCAGCATGTCCTCCAGGCTCGTTTCGAGTCAGTAAAGCACTTCGAAGCTGCATTCAAGAATCGGATTATGGACTACGACTTCCGTCCTGGAAGTCTGGTCTTGGTTCGGAATACCCGAATCGAGAAGGAGCTAAACTGAAAGACAAAGCCAAGGTACATCAGTCCAATGGTCGTCCTTCGTGTTACGTGTGATCCGGGCAGGGTTGCACATAGACCTGAGGGTAAGCCGCCTCCTAGGACTCGGGCTATAGTAATCCGGGGAACGGACTACTAGAGATGAGTGGAGGCATGAGAAGGTGAGTCCTCACGTTCTAAGGCTACATGGTAGGCGGCTTGGTCAAGGGTTGGGACGGCCTTCAGACAGGAGTTCTGGTGAAGGCGTTGGAATTACGAGGGGGTCTATGAATCTAGGAGTATACGGTGATTCAGGTAGACTAAGCTAAGGTACTGGGGACGGTGGAGCACCTATTATATAGGGGTCAAGTGTGCGCACAGACTGGGCGTCTAAGTAAGGGAACCGGCTGTGGTATAGCTAAGTAGGGGAGATGTGCCGAATGGATAAGGAGTGCACATCTCTAAAGGAAACGGTGAAGTATGACTCGGCGAATGATTAAGAAGATGAGTCATACGCGCTGTGGATCTGTCGATCAGGAAGTGTCCTGTCGATCAATGATCTCAGCTAAGCGAGAGAAGCATCGCCTTCGGTGGTAGTAAAAGGGATGCGCGAGGTGAGGTTCTAAGAAAGGCTAAGGCTAGGGGAAGGCGTGTGTGCCACTGTCAATGATGGGACTCGGATAGGAGATATCCAGGGATACGTGAGTGATCCTACCGAGGGTCTGGCATAGGGTCCGGTCGAGAGGCTGGAGCTCAGCTGGGGAGCCGAGGGACTGGAGCGGGTTCTGTAGGAGAACCGGTGGACTGGGACCAAGGATGGAGGAGTCCGAGGACAGTGTGCACGTTCGGGGTGAGGCCCGATGGGGTCAGTGCATGGCGTGGTTGTGAGGCCAGGCCGAGGAGAGGGTCCGAGGTTGGACTCGGCGGAGGAGGTTCTATGATGACGTCAGAGGACCGAGACAGGGGTGTTGTAGTGTACTGTCGGTCCATGAGTGGACTGTGTCTGGGCGTGGAGGTCTAGGGGTGGACTGTTGGAGTCCCAGGCTAAGGGCAGAGGCAAGGCCTCGGAGGGATGCTCAATTGGTGATGCTCACGGAGAGACCAGCGCTATGAGACTTAGGGGGTTCCGGTTAGGTGGAACGGACTATGACTAAGGGAGAGCCAGGACGGGCTCGACGTGGGGAGAGCCAGGATGGGCTCGACGTGGGGACTAAGCAAGGGAATGCTTAGCGGGTTCTCAGCGATGCGCAGGTGGGAAGTCCAGTGAGGACTAACGGTGGGCTAGCTGGCTGGAGAAGCCAGGACTAGGCTAAGCGAGGGACAAAGGTACGGCTAGGTGAGCCATGACTAGGACTAAGCAAAGGAAAAAGTATAGGGGCATGACGAATTGTAACACTTCGCAGGACTTCAGGAGGATCGTATCTTCTGGCCGAGTTGGACAGCGCAGTTTCCAGGCTTTGATACGCAGCGTTTCGACTTATTCCATATTACCAGCGATTCAGAATTTCTGTTCCAGTCACCCAGCTGACTGGCCTAGACGAAGAAGATCTGGATAACCTGGCAGGAGAAGACGTTGAAGAGCCAGACGATGAAGAAATGGACGCTGTCGATGCTGAATAACCCCATTCCCTCTCCACCGTTAATTCCGACACCGATACCATCCGCCCGATACCCAAATACCGCCATTGTTCATACGATAGAAATTCCGTTTCACCCCGGGTTTAGACCGGCGATACGTACTCACTCTCTCTCCTTATTGAAAAACCGAAAACAAAGTCACTAAAAATTCCACAGACAGTCATAGTATGATAGAAAAGATATACCGTCGAAAAGAACAGTCGTAGAAAGAATTCCGATATCACACAGAAAAATCCCGAACGTGTCTCGCAGTCATTCCAAGTACCTCTTTGTTTCTCCCGCATATGGAGACACGACGCACATTTTAAATACCCTCCTTCACACTCCTTTAGACTCTTACACCAGGGCGACTTGGTAGGAGCAGACGCGAAAGAAGACCGAAGAACACAAGTCGGGTCGGACGCTCGCACATCGGGTTTAATCGTCTATCCTATTTACTCACATTCGCTTACCCTTACTATTCTTTTACTTAGACCGCGGATTTGGACAGACTCGAGCGTGCAAGAATCAGGATTTCCTTTGGACATACAAATGCGGTCGGGAATTACAAGTACACTACGACGGGATAGCAACTATGAAGATGAAGAAGGGGGGAGCGCCTACTCAATCCTGCGCAACTCCTCCATGGCCTCCTCCATTACCCCCAACACCTCCTCGTGCTCGACCTCAAGCGCCTTGATACTGGCCTGGATTTGCTGAATCCTCTTCTGGGACTCGAGGAGGTGGCGGATAGCCACGTCGCGCTTCTTCATGGCCTCGGACCGTCCAGACGAACCGGACACCTTGATGGTCACGGTCCACGCCTTCGTCTTGGCCTTGACCGGCATCGCCTCTTCCTCTTCCTCGTCTTCGGAGACCTCGACGATCCTGGGTGTCGGCTTTGTCACCCGAGAAGGTCATGCTAAAATTCCGATTAGCGAACGCATGAGAGGGACGCGGATTGGACTTACCGGGAACCGTGACCTCCACTTTCCCCTTTCGCCTCCCGTGCTTTACCGACTGGCTGCACTTGACCCTGGAGAGCGAGCAGCTCGCGCATGCTGCCCCCTCAATTCCGATGCACTCCCGCTTGCCTTGGATGCACTTTTCGCAGGGCGGAAGTGGTTGCGCCCTCCCCTTCTCCTTTGCTTGCCCGGGCTGTTGGGCGTCTTCCTCAACCTCAACCTTGTCGTCGTCGTCATCCTCGACGCGCTGATGCTAAATCCGAGTCAAGTCGGGATTTTCGCGTAACGACCAACCACTTACCTTCCTGTTCCCGGCCGTCCTCCTCTCGAATGACTTGTCCGAGACCAAGGAGGCCTCAGACAACACGGCCCGCGTCCCCTGTGCAGACCCTGATCCAGACGGGACCAGTGCTTCTTCGACCTCCATCGCGCCCTCAGTGTCTTGTGTCGGTTCGAAGGCAGGCGCGACGGCAGAGAGAGGGGGCGCCGCCAACACTACCTTCCAGTCGGCGTGCTGCTGGTCGGCCTTGGTGATGTCCTTGGCCGTGCTCTTGTCGAGCCTGGCGTTGAGCCCGAATGACGCGGCGTCCTCCATCGCCTTCATAAGAAGATCCTGCAGTTCGAGGCGTCAGTACCGTTAGAGTGGCGACAAGCATAGCGGGACGCACCAGCACAACGCTCCAGTTCCTTATCCACAACTCCTTGTCTTCCCTCAGTTCTTCCTTGTCGTCGGGCATCGTCTTCATCAGTATAAGGACGCGTTCCCGAACATCTTCGAACGTCTTCTGAGCCGCTGCGTGCTCGGCCGCCTTGGGATTGGATTTCTGTGTGAGGGTGGAGAGGCGCGATTGGAAGTCGCTCATGGTGGTAGGAGGAATGGGGAGATGATGATGGTGATAGCGAAGGTGGAACGTGGATGGCCACACGTCTTGTATGGCCATTCGGACTCAGTCGATTTCCCGCATTGTCGTTTGAAACTCGGAATATTCCCACGCCACAGGCTCGTGCGCAACTGACTGAGGACAGTCAGTAGTCAAGTCCCCTGTGGGTGTAGAGAACAATAGTTCTCTACGCTTATATCCTTCTTTCCCCCCACATTCCTACAGCATCTCTTTGTCTTCTAGAACGCTCCTCTCAAATCCTGATCATGGTCTGGCCGTTCCTGTCGCTGTCCATAAATCCCGAACGCTTGGTAAGTCAACCCGAAATTCCGCGGTGAGTCGGGTTTGTTATATAAATTCTGTACTTTGTTTGGACGATCCTTTCACATTTCCTCATGTGTTTACATATCATGTGACCTCGAGAGGGACACTTCGCACCGTTCGGGTGCAACCCGACATTCACTTACCTCATTTCCTATTCTATTTATATGTATCCAGGGGCATCATCCCATTTTGTCCATATGTCGTCGGCTTTAGGTTTTGAAGGACATTAGCGTCCGGATTGGGTCATGTTATAAGTACTTTGTACCTAGAGTCGTAATTCAGCTTTTGCTCACTTGCATTTCGATCATCTAAGTCTCTCGTCGTCGCCGTCCATCGTCCATCGTCACCACGCATCGTCCAACGTTTCCAACTCGTCGCTCAACGTCCCCCCCTTCATCACTTTCAATTCCAGATATGAATTCCGCACGTAGGAATTCCGGAAAATTCCCTTCAACTCCATTCCAACTCAGATTTCATTCGGGTTTACCAATTCTGCTGGGTAAAAATCCTAAAGTCACCTCCTGACCTTCCCCACTTGCCAAAATCCCTTAGGGACGAACTCATCGTACCCTCAGACCCCCTTTCTGCTAGCTCAGGCCGGAACGCTTGTTCCTGCAGGTCCTCCGAGCTTTCAATCTCTTCACCGATGCAAAATCTGGACTTTGCGAAGAAGATGTAGAGAGGCATGCTCTGTCTTTGCGAGGCAGGTTATTAATGGCTTCATTGGCCTTTGTCACAAGGATTGTGTTTGTGCTCTTTGGGTATGCTTCTGTTTAGATGCATGGACTCATGCTGCATTCTTGAGCTTACCAGAATATACCTGTAGATATGATCAAGGCGTCATGTCGGGATTATTGATGGCTGGCCAGGTTTGCAAGGTTTCTCCCTGCTTTGCATCATGATGGCATCCGAGGTAGTTCGAAAAGGTCTTCCCCCAGGTGGTTGCTGATGCGAGCCATCCCAATCATGCGACACTGCGAAGTTTTGTGGTCACCATATACATACATCCATCTTCGCCCACATCGTACTCATGCTCACGCTATGGCCTTCCCAGGAAATTGGGTGTTTTATTGGTTCCATGTCCAACCTATGGCTTGGCGATCGACTGGGCTGTCGAAAGACGATCATCCTTGGAGGCTGTATCATGGTCGTCGGCGCCATCCTACAAATGACATTGTATGTCTACGTGCAGCTCATTGTTGCGCGCATCATTACCGGTATCGGGAATGGACTTAGCATGGGTGAATGCCCTGTGAACTGTCACATACACGTGCTGACTGCATGTAGACATCTACCCTACCCAGTTATCAAGCGGAATGTTCGCCCACTGCCAAGAGAGGCAGCTGGATCGTGTTCGAATGTAGTCTCATCACATTTGGTATCATGATATCGTGCGTGGGGTCTCCCCATGTGTTCTCCAGATGACCTCTGATTGTGTTGGATACAGTTATGTGAGGTCATCCTTATCCTGTTTTACAAGCAACTAAATGACCCATCCATACAGTGGGTCGATTTCGCTGAAGAACAACAAACCCGGCTCCTATGGAGAAGTCCAGGTAGTATAAAAGGTGAGGGGTGCGATGGGTTCGTCCCCAAAGAGGGTTCGAGGCGGAGGTGAAGTGCCAGAAGGGAAGGGTCCAGGAGGAAGGATATTCCGGACGTGTGTCCAGAGAAGAGAGCGATAGTCCGGTAGCGAGAATGGTAGTCCGATGGTAGATACGATAGTCCGGA
Source organism: Retiboletus fuscus (assembly GCA_038093795.1). Classification (NCBI taxonomy): domain Eukaryota; kingdom Fungi; phylum Basidiomycota; class Agaricomycetes; order Boletales; family Boletaceae; genus Retiboletus; species Retiboletus fuscus. The sequence continues at coordinate 9,995 of JBBPSV010001110.1, forward strand.
CACGTGAGTCCGAGGGGAGAGCGACGTGGAAGACGGCGGAGACGATGACGGCGACGAGTACGTGCATGTGTGCATGCGTGGAGAGGATCCTTTGATCCTCAGAAGTCGAAAAGTGTATTTGAAAACCAAAGATACAAGACTTTATAGTCTGGGCATTTCCCAGGACTGTCAGGGATAAAAAACACGAACTCTAACTATAAAACGAAGCGAAGGTGATGACAAACGGTAGCGATAAATGATGACGACGAATGAAATGGGTAAAGATAACTACTTGTAAGTGGTACAAAAGGAGACCGACGAAGACCGAACGAAAGGATTAATAGACCGGACGGGACTAACCAAGGACTAAGAGACCGGGTGAGGAAGGACGGACCGGACTAGGTAAACGATGACCGGATGGAGTGTACACGACGATGGACAGTCTGTAGGATGTGGTGAAACGATGGGATACGACACTAGAGACGTACGAGTCTCTACATCCGCGGGGTACTTGAATACTGACTGTCCCCAGTCAGTGGTGTGGCGTGGGAAACATGGACAATGCGGGGTTTGAATATGCGGTCTTGACACGTCAAGCAGCTTGACTGCGTCGCGTCGCTCCACTTCTTTCTCACTCTCTTCCATCATCATCAGCATCCGCCTCAATGTCATCCAAGCAACAGTTCGCAAGCCGGCTCGCCAACCTCCAAGTCATGACTGACGTGGGTGCAATCGCGCGACGGGACGCGCACCACAAATTGAAGAACGCCACAGACCGGCTCGAAGCGGAAGCGAAGTCCTGGCCTGACAACAGGGAAGACCTCAAGGATGACATCGACTCGTGGTTGGGGAGGTTCGGGTCAGCGATGGTACGTGTCCGGTCTATTCTGGTCGTGCGCGGGTGCTAAATGAGACGGGAACGGTCTAGGACGCATGGGAGACTGCCAAGAAAGAAGGGGACGTGCTATACATCGATACCGACATGGACGACGAGATCGCGGCCGAGGTCGTCAAAGCCGAACACCAATACGCGAAGTGGATGGAGTCGAGGAACGTGCCGCCGCCCGTTGAAGAATCCGGACCGTCCGTGGCGACGCAAGAGTCCGCGATGGAGACCGACGAGGTCG
>JBBPSV010001111.1:0-11099 GCA_038093795.1 Retiboletus fuscus
CTTGACCTTGGTTGTCCACTGGAGGATGTTCATGACCATCCACCCAGCACACTGTCACAGATGCTCCCACATCTTTGAGATCCTGGTGGATGTACCTAGATCCCCTGGATGTTTCCACATCCTCTTTCATCTCTGCTGATGCTTATGTATCTCCTGTGTGTCCCCTTTGCCCTGACACTGATATGTCCCCTCTCTGTCCCTGGGAACCCTAATGCTTACATATCCCCTTCATGTCCTCCAGAACCCTGATGCTTATGCATTCCCTCTATGCCCTCTGCTCTGACACTTACACATCCCCATGGAACTTTCTTATCCCATTCCATTACCTATACCCCACTTGTTACAGATGTGGTGAACACCCTACCTTTTTCCACTATCAACACCTGGGACAACCTCCTCCTTGACATGGAAATCCCTCAATCCATGTGGGAGGAGCTGCTCAACCTCAATGTATATGACTCAAAAGGATATTGCCTTCAATGCAGGATGGATGGACTCACTGCCATGGCTCTAGTCTAGCTGCCTCAAGCTCTTGAACTCTCTCTCCTAGGCTGTACTCTCTCACATACAGCCTCATATTTGAAATATCCCAGATCTCAATGAGTTCTCATCTTAATTCCCATTCTTCCTTTGTGGCACACATTCCTATTTAGATTTCCTTCTTATCTAGGAAACCTTCCTTAAATGAACTCCTTTCTAGCTCATTCTCCTTCCTAGATAAGTCTTTTTCCTTTCATGATATACTTTCCTATCACATCTCCTTCCCATTAAGGAACACCTTCCTGTAATAGCAGTAATCCTGCCCTAGTGCACCTTAGAGCTCTGCCTAAACTCTAGGAGGGCATACTATTCAAGGACAAGCTTCTCTCCCATGTACAGTATCTTAACCTTGACCAATGCCAATCAACATAGCTTCTTGTGTTCACAGTCATAATCTTCTTCACTTCCCTTCTTTTCCTTCTCCCCTCTTCCTTCAAAGATTACTTGTCTCTTTGGAAAGCAGATCTTTGGAGACAAGCTTCCCATTATAGGTTTCTTGGTTGACCCTAACTACATGTGAGTCCAGATGTCAGACAAGTCCAAGTTACAGCTTATCATGAGTGTCCAAGAGTTTGGACAGAATGGGACATACTACTCTTTAAGGGACTTTTGGCATATAGCTGAACATCTTAACTAGGCTCTCAATGTGTTTTTGCTTCTCAGGCCTGGACTTTGTGCTCTTTATGCCAAAACTGGAGGGAAACTCCACAGTTGAGCTCTTGTATGAGTAAACTGTGATGTAGAATGTGAGCTTGCATGGATAACCTATTACTTAGAGCTTGTTCAGTAACCTGTTTGTTAACAATCTCAATGATTGACTTTGTTTGGACTGTAGCAAAAACATCAGCTTCATCCTCTGTTGTTGAAGCAGAGATCAAACAACCAGGTAATCATACAAGGTAGATGATCTACAGTTAGTAGTTGCAATCATGGCAACATCAAATTTGACTGCCCCACCAGATCCCTGTAATTTTGATACACACAAAGAGCTAATATAACATATTCTAAAGCTGATCCAACTCCTATTTGCCACCCTTTTTGAAGTCCTATCCAGAGTCTGGAATCCTGGCACCTCATATCATAACTTTGCACTCTCTGGCCATCAGTGGATTCTAGAGTTGCTTTGTGGCCATCCCATTCATATCTGATCAGAACTAGGAGTCAGCTGGGCTGTCTTTTTACAGCTGATCACTGATTTATGGTCTGAGTCCATTGGTATGGCTGATTCCAAGCATGTCATGCTTGAAGAACAACTTGCAATATTTTTATATATGTGTGTCACTGGCCTGACAACTTGACATGTTGGAGAGTGCTTTCAGCACTGAAACAATATGATCTCATGGTATGTGGTGTTCTTTATCTGCTGGAATGATCTGATTAGTGTCTGATAGCTACTTCAAGCAAATGGTGGATGTTTTTTCCAGCATCCCATTGTATCAGAAGTATGTTCACTTTCCAACAGGGGAAAACATCCCCATGAAGATCAGAAACAATCCAAAGTTCTTCCCATACTTCAAGGATACTTTCAGAGCAATCAATGGAAGTCATATTCCAGTCATACCACCACCCTCATTGCATGAACAATTCTGCAACCACAAAGGATTCCTCTCCCAGAATGCTCTATTCATTTGTGATTTTGACCTTCAGTTTACTTACACACTCTCAGGCTGGAAAGGGTCTGCCATGGGTGCCTGTGTTTACAATGATGCAATATCAAACAATCTACACATCCCTGCTGGAAAATACCTCCTTGCCAATGTTGGATATCCACTATGGCCACAGTTCCTTGTCCCCTATCAATGTTACAGTTTTCTCTTTTCTTTGATCTCACATATTATTGTTTGCTGTTTATCACCAACTACATACATGGAGAGGCAATGTTGTCACTTGTTATACCAGTATAGAGACTCATACATCTCTAGTGTTGTATTCCATGATTTTACCACATCCTAGAGACTATCCATTGTTGTCTACACTCTATCTGGTCATCATTTACCTAGTCCAGTCTGTCCTTTCTCACTTGGTCTTGTAGTCCTTTGTTAGTCCTGGCTGGTCTATTAGTCCATTAGTCTCAGTCTTCATAGGTTCCCTTCATATCACTGACAACTATGTACTTTATGTCCTTTTCATTCATTTCCATCCTTATTGCTACTGTTTGTCCTTACCTTCACTTCGTTTTATAGTTAGAGTTCATCCTCCTTGTCCCTAACAGTCCTGGGAAACGTCTGGACTATAAAGTCTTGTACCTTTGGTTTAAAATATATCTTCTGATCTTTTGCAATCTTAGGATCTTTTCAATGCATGCATGCATGCACACACCCATCACCATCATTGTCTCCGCTGCCTTCCACATCACTCTCTTGTTGGACTAATGTGTCTGGACTATCATATCTACCCTTGGACTATCGCTCCCCACCACTGGACTATTGTTTTCTTCACTGGACACCCATCCAGAGTACCCTCCATCTTGGACCTTTCCTTCTGGCACTTCACCTCTGCCTTGAACACTTTTGGGGGATGAACCCATCATACCCCTCACCTTTTCTTACTACCTGGTCTTCTCACTTGGAGCCAGGTTTGTTGTTCTTCACCAGTGTTGGTTGTATTGTTTGTTATATGAAGCACTACAATTGGGGTTTCCTCTCTAGGCATTATCAAGGCAATACTCACAAGGAGACTGACATCTTGATAAAGCAAAGTATATAGTCAGGTGATACTCATGAAGAGACCGACATCTGATGACAACTGAGGTAGAGGAAGGCAGAGGATTTCAAATGTGCCTTTTTAGGGATGCAAGGGTGAATCAAGTAATGCTTGTATTGTGTAGACCAAGATTGAGATACAGACACAGGAGAGACTAGTATTTATAGACCAATGCAATGCACATGGACCAAGGAAGAAACAATAAGAAGTAAGGACTATTCTGGGAATTGGGGGACAGTGGCCATTGTGAGAGAAATAGAGGAGGAGTAGTAAGTCCAATGAATGTTTAGCAAATCAAGATAAAAGAGAATAAAAGATCCAAGTAGGACCTGTGAGAATAATACAACCAACACCAGTATAATGAGTGGTAATACTACCTCTCCATGTATGCAATTGGTGATAGACAGCAAAAAGTAGAGCACGAGATTGAAGAAGAGAGAAAACCATAACATTACCCCCATTGTACAATTGAACCCCTGGTTCAATCTCCTTAGTCTGCAGTCCTTCCTCCAAAGGGTGTGGGTCAGACAGGGGGGATAGACAGTCCACCATGGATCACGTGAGCTTGGGATGGGGATAGTAGCTCAAATGGGCAATCATTGAGGATTTGACCAGGCTGACAGCAAAGTCCACAATTGCAATGGGGACAGTATTGTTCTCTGTGTCCCCAGTTGGAGCAGAACTCACATTGTTGGAAGAGGCATGAGCGAGCAGGGTGTCTGGGTGTGTGTTCGTGACATATGGGACAAACATACTCTGCACAATCTTCCCAATGGTGACCGTAGGAGTGACACTGAAAGCACTTGGAGAGAGCAGAGACAGGAGTGATGATAATTGCTTGTGGCATGACATGGGTTGGAGATGATAACACATGAGATCCATCTGGGATTGCGATATACTGAGGGTGGTCATGGAAGACTGGGATGGTTGAGTCATCAGATTCATCAGAGTAGGTGTAATCTCTGACATTGGAGGCTATGGCTGTAGGGGTGGGGGATTGCGGAGGAGAGGAGAGACAACTGGCCAAAGGGGGTGGTATTGGATGAGGGGGTGAATTGGAATGGCTGTGAAAAGGATGAAGCCGATCTTGCACTTCTAAGTAAGCATCATGTTGGTCTTGGGGTAAAACAAGAAAGATACATCTGAAAATAGGGTATATAAGTTCTGGGTCTAAACTTTTGATATAAGTACTATAGCTGTGATGAAATAAGATAGTTAGAATTTATTTTGGGAGAAGGGATAACGTGTGACATAGCGGAAGATCTGGTCTTCCCACAGATAGCTCAAGATGTTGGATGCAGATGAGTAGGTGGTATATTGTAGAGATCCAAGGATCTCTGTTCTCATATAAGAACATATCCAAGGTCTATCTGGTCTGTCCATGCTAGTCCAAAGTCAATCTGGTCAATCCATGTCAATCTGGTCCATGTCATCTTAGTCCGGTCCATATCGGTTTCGCCTTATCACTTCGTAGTATTTCAATATACCCTTTTGTGGTCTCAGACATATGTCACTGACATTGTTACACATCATCTCATATTTCCTCCACCTTTTTAGAGTTCATATGTTGTTTACACATCGACCCTTCACAGTCCAGGATATGCCCAGACTATAAAGTCTTGTACATCTGTTTGGAATACAACTTACTTTGGATCTTACCTTTTGGGATCCTGTCACACATATCTTCCACACTGCACATCTACCTGTCTGCACATCTTCATTGTCTGCACTGTCGCCAACCGCCTTTCATCTTGGACTAACGAGTCTGGACTATCGCTCATACCATCAGACTACCTTTTCCCAGTGTAGAGACTCATACATCTCTAGTGTTGTAGCCCACAATTTCACCATATCCTACAGACTATCCCTTGTCATGTACACTCCATCCAGTCATCATCTACCTAGTTCAGTCCGTCCTTCCTCATCCAGTCTCTTAGTCCTTGGTTAGTCCTGTCTGGTCTATTAGTCCTTTCGTTTGGTCTTCATTGGTCTCCTTTCATACCACTTACAAGTAGTTATTTTTACCCCTTCCATTTGTCATCATCCCTTATTGCTACCATTGTTATTGCCTTTGCTTAGTTAGAGTTCGTACTCCTTGTTCTTGACAGTCCTGGGAAATGCCTGGACTATAAAGTCTTGTACCTTTGGTTTCAAATACACTTTTTGGGATCTTTTTCAGATCTTTCGACTTCTGAGGATCAAAGGATCCTCTCCATGCATGCACGCATGCACATACCCATCACCATCATTGTCTCCACTGTCTTCCACATCGCTCTCTCATCAGACTCACGTGTCTGGACTATCATACCTACCATTGGACTACTCCTCTCACCACTGGACTATCGTTCTCTTCTCTGGACACATGTCCAGAATATCCTCCCTCCTGGACCATTCCCTTCTGGCACTTCACCTCTGCCTTGAACCCTCTTTGGGGACAAACCCATTGCACCCCTTACCTTTTTATACTACCTGGACTTCCCCATAGGAGCCAGGTTTGTTGTTCTTCACCGGTCCAGACCATCTTCAGACCATCCCATCTGTGGACCACTCCTATCTGGCATTCCACCTCTGCCTTTTGGACCTCCTTATAGGGACGAACGAACGTACCCTTCACATATAGGAAAGTTACCACCAAACTTTCTGTTGTTTCTACAACATCTTGGTGAGTTCTTGGGTTATAAGGTTGTCATGGAAGATAGGGTTTCTCACAATAGCCATAACAAGGGTGGGGTTGTCCAGGACTGCTGCAAATACTAAGTGGGCTCCAGGCTCTAGCAAAAGTGATGGATAGACTTGCTACCCATGCAAGGGTGAGGCTGATCCCTGAGAGGTCAACGAGAGCAAGGAGACAGTAGATAAGGTTAAAGAGGACATATCGAATGAGGAACATATGCTGGTTCTGTAGTTTTCCATCAGGAGATACTCATGAAGAGACCATTGACTGAGGGTAGACTACAGAATCAGAGTCGATGTTTCCATTTATAAGCAGACAAGATACAAGCGGAGTGTTGGAGGTTTGATTCAGGTTTCCATGTGTTTTCTGACAAAGGGTATCCTTTCCATGCAGTCAGGTACTGCCGATTTTGTTGGGGACCTTTGTGGGTGATGATTTCGTCGACCTCCCATTCTTCTTCATCTTCAATCACGTCAGGTGGTGGGAGAGAGAAGGCCAGACCATATGATTCAGTGGAGTGGAAGGGAGATAGAAGCGAGGCATGGAAAACATTATGAATCTTCCATGTGGGTGGAAGATGGAGTTGATATGTAAGTGGTGATAAGACTCTAATGATCTCGAAAGGGCTATGGCATTTTGGGGCAAGTTTTCTGGATGGGTACTTTAGGTGGAGATGAGTAGCTTCTAACCACACCTTATCTCCCAGTTTCCATGGGGAGAAGTGGTGGAAAGTTTGAGTTGCCATGATCTTTTGTGCAGATTCGTGGGCAGCTAGGACTTCTTTTCATGCTTCATCTAGGGAAGACAGGTGATTTTCTAGGGTAGGGAGGAAGGTTTTTCCTAAAGGGGAGTAGGAGCATGGTTTGTAGCCATAGAGTAGGGAGAAGGGGGATTTTTTGGTGGAGCTGTGTGGTGCAGAGTTGTGATGGAATTCTGCCAAGGTCAGTCATTCTGCCCAGGAGGAGGGGTTGTTGGCACAGAATATTCACAAGTAGGTTTCTAGTTCTTGGTTCATGCATTCAGTTTGGCCATCTGTCTGGGGGTGATAGGCTGTGGATAAGCAAATGTCATACTTTAGGAGACAGGCTAGTTCTCTGGTGAAGGCTGAAGCAAACTGGGGTCCCTGATCTGATATTATTGTGTTGTGGAGACCAAAGTGTTTGAAGACATGGTCAAAGAAGATCTGGGCAATTCCTGTTGCATCAATAGTTTTTGAGCATGCTACAAGAATTACCCCCTTCATAAAGTGGTTGACCCAGACCACTATAGAATCGTGGCTGGCAGAGGGGGGGTAAGTCTGTGGTGAGGTCAATGATGATCTGCTTGAAGGGGATGAGGGCAATCATCGGGATGGGAATGAGTGGTGGGTGGGTCAGGTGAGTGTTGACCTTGTTTTGTTGGCAAGTGGGACATCTGTTGATGAAGTGCTTAACAAAGGTGGCAAGGCTGGGCCACCAGAAGTCACACTCGAGGACTGCCTTGGTGTGAAAAACACCCATGTGGCCTGAGTGGGGTGAGGAGTGGATGGAATGGAGGAGCAAGGATCAAGCGGTAGGTGGGGCATACAATCGTTGTTTAAAGTAGAGGTGTCTGTTGTCAAAGGACCAGTCAGCAAGGAAAGTGTGAGTGAAAAGTGGTGACCCTTCATTGAGGGTGGCTAGTGCTTTTAGGACAAAGGGATCGGACAAGGAGGAGTTCCAGATATGGCATGCTAGGATGAGGTCGAGAGCATTGATGATGACTGGATTGGGAGTGATGGACATGTTGATATTGTCATCAAAGGTGTCGATGTCCTCCTTGTGGGAAAGAGCATCGGCAGGACCCATTTTGGTGCCTGGGGTAATGATCCAAATAATATCAAAGTCTTGTAAGAACAGCAACCAACGAGCTTGTTGATGAGAGAGTTTCCTAGGGTCATGAATGTAGGATAGGTTTTTGTGATCAGTGAGAACAGAAACAGGGTGGGAGGTTCCTTGGAGGTAGTGTTTCCATTCATTGAGAGTGAGGATAACAGCAAGGAGTTCATTATTGTAGATGTCATAGTTTCGTTCTGCAGAGGAAAAGGTCTTGGAAAAATAGGCACAGGGTTTCTTATCACCATTGCAATCCTGTTGCATAAGGACTGCTCCTGTGGTGAGGAGAGAGGCATCAGTCATAAGGAAAAAGGAGTGAGAGACATCAGGTATATGTAGGATGGGCATGGTGCAAAAGATTTTTTGTAGGGAGTTGAAGGCATGTTGTTGTAAGGGGGACCAGACCCAGGGTTGGTCTTTGTGAGTCAGAAAGGTGAGTGGAGCGATGATGTTGGAATAGTTGGGGATGAATTTTCAGTAGAAATTTGCAAATCTGAGGAATGAGTGGGTACCTTTGACAGACATAAGAGGTTTCCAGTCTTCAATGGCAGATAATTTGGTGGGATCCATTGGAGCAATTCCTTGTCCTATGATCATTCTGAGGTATTCCATGGTGGGTGTGTTGAAGGAGCACTTGGTGATTTTCAAAGATAATCCATTTTTGTGAAGACATTGAAGAACCCAGCAGGTTTGTTCATGATGGAGGGTGAGGGAACCATTGGTGTGAATACCTAAGTTGTTGTCATATCCCAGAAATTTCGCTAAGTCCAAACTCGGACATCCGAGCCTACCCCCAAGTCTCTACTCGATCAATCCAATACTCTTCCTTTCGGCTCAGACCCCTGACCTCTCAGACGTCCGACCTCAGTCCTTCATAGTATGTTCCTCTCCATTTCTATTATGTTACTTTGTCTATATCTGTACTAGTCTCGCTACTTACTTGCATCCGATCCTATGCTCTCGTTAGTAACACAGCTCTGGCTTTCTTTCATCCGAACACTGCTTCAGCATACTTGTACCCGGATTCATTCTACTTACAAACCCTTACTCAGATGTTACTAATACACCTCCGAACCTTAGTATATAAACCTCTCCGAATCATGTACTTTCTTTAGTTCGAATATCAACTATATTCTCAGCTCCAACCCTCCGAATCCTTTGAGTCTTGAAGACTCTCATCTATCTGACTTCTAGTTGTAACCTTGTCGTTGTTTACAACATCGAGCTTGACGCCTCTGACCCTCTGACCTCCGACCCCGAAGTAAGGGGCTGAACTCTGCAAGGGCGCACCACATACGGTGAAGCCGAAGCCCCATGTCTCAGCCCGATCTCCGACATTTCGGAGATAAGCCTCGGAGTTGACTCAGTTTTAACAGTTGTCCATATAGATTTTAAGCCAGCCTTTGGCTATCATGTCTGCGAAAATGTGGTTCATGAACAATTGGAAAGTTGCTGGGGCATTGCAGAACCCAAAGAACATGACTGTTGGTTTGAAAAGCCTGAGAGGTGTGATAAATGCTGCTTTCCACTGATCTTCCTCTCAGAGTTGTATATTATTATATCCCCACTGTATGTCAAACTTAGTAAAGAAGGTGGTGTCCTTCATGTCATTGATAAGCTCAGGGATGAGGGAGAGTGGATAAGCATTTCTGACAGTGTGACTGTTCAAGTATTGGTAGTCTTGAACTGGGCAGAGAGATCCATTCTTCTTTCCTATGAAGAAGAAAGGGGTGGCTTGTGGTGATTTTGAGGGTATGATATGCCCTGTTTTGAGGTGTTCTTGAATGAAGGCACCACAGGCTTCTTTCTCCTTAGGGTTAAGGGGGTAGACTTTAGTGATTTTAGGTATGAAGATATCTTTGAGTTCAATGGTATGGTCAAAGGACCAATGTGGGGGTAGTTGTTCAAAGGTCTTCTCAGAGAAGACATCGGCATAGTCTGAACAGAACTCAGGAATCTGTGGTTCTGAAATCATTTGGGTTGTGACTTCGTAGATCTGTTCTTCGTTCGCTCTGTTCGAGGGATGATACTCACGAAGAGACCAATCAACCCCTTGAGGATATCATCAGGAGAACAGTGTAGCAATCTCTTGATCAGGGTCAGGGTAAAGAGGTTTTGGAGAGAAGGGTTGGGTGTCTGATGGGATAGTGAGGGTGAAGTCTTTCCAATTGATGGATGGATTTCATTTCTGGAGCCAGGACATTCTGAGGATGATCTGTGGTTGGTTGAGTTGGACCTCCATGAGGTGTTCTTTACTAAGGAGGGATCCTAGAGTGATGGGAATGGTAGCAGTGTAGTGAATGGATCCTTTCTGATTCAGGGTTCCATTGACATTATAAGCAATGATGGGTTGTGGGAGCTTGGTGATAGGCAAATCATTGTTTGAGAGAAGTCAAGGGTCAATGAAATTGCTGGTTGCTCCAGAGTTAATGAGGGCAGTGGTTTCGACGATCTTATCTTGGCCTTGTAGCTGGACCGGTAATCGCATAGTTTGATTCATTTTTGGTGCTACAAGTACATGGTTTGGTACAGAAGAGGGTGACATTGAAGCAGCTCTCCTCCTTAAAAATCCTTTCCTCGTTGAACATTTGAAGTGGATATGGAGGCAATCTCTTCAGTTGGTTTGTCCTCATAGCATGCCTTGAGGACAGACAAAATCTTGGATTCTCCCTTACCAGAGGTTTTGAGCGATTGAATGTATTCATCAACTGCAGAGTGAGGGGTTTCTGACAACTCTTTGGTGGTTTTGGTGGTATGGATATTCTGGGGATGGGTAGGGGGTGGGTTTGAGTGAGGGGTGGACTTTCCTTTGCAATTGGCTGAGTTATGGCCTGGAAGTTGGCATCAAAAGCATCATCCCTCTTGGATACATTTGGTGCATTTGGTGGGGGTGAGTTTTGATAAGGTGATGCTGTCTATGTCCATGGTGTTGGGGTCTTGGGATGGGGTTCAAATCCAGGAGGATGGTTGGGGTCATCCTCCTCAAAGTGCAAGAATATGCATTTTCTGGGTGTGGAACGTTTTTGCTTTGGCAATTCATTTGGTGATCATGGTGGGGATGGTGGTCATCAAGAGTATCATGGTGGAGATCTTCTGGTCTAGCCCCAGAGAGAATTGGTCAATGAGTGTGGCATGGTCTGTGATTTTGGCTTTAGTGTAAAGGTTCTGGAAGTCAGTGATATACATACAGTGACTCAAAAAACTGTCCACATGTTTGCATGTTTTGCACTAAAGCCAATGATCCTCAATAACCTTCTAACCAAAAAGCTAACTATGAGTGTATGATATATAGTATATACTCTTGGCTTTCTATTGGTGCAAGGGTCAAA
>JBBPSV010001113.1:0-11071 GCA_038093795.1 Retiboletus fuscus
TTTTGGCCCCTCGCCAAGCATAAAACAACAGCCATGTCCTCCCGAACTTCCGACCATGGTTGTCTTCCCGACAAAACCTGGGGGAATGTCAGCACGGACACTGCATTTGTGTCCAATGGACTTCCCTGGAGGACGATACATCCAAAAGAGTATATATCACTCTTGGTGGTTCGGCCGAACTTATTCTCTGGATCAATTTGTTCTGGTGCGGTCCAGCGCAGCGCTCCCGGTCGTGCGGTAGATCTTTGAAGATAATTTAATGCATCAGGAATGGTTCCCACCAAGGAAGCGTAGCCGAAGTCGGCCAACCGTGCAGTGTGGTCTGCGTCGAGAAGCACATTGTTCTGTCCTATGCTTAGTGAAAACGACGTGTATGTTTCCGCGTTGACTCACACAGTTCAAGTCACCATGGACAATTGGAAAAGAATGCACTGCAGTGTGTTATTTCTGCATGCCCGGGAAACGATAATGGTGTCTCACAGTAGTGCAGCCCATTGGCAATGTCCGATAGCTATCGTGCGGGATTGGAAAACGATAAATTTTACAGAAATTGAGTGGACGCACAAACTGAAGTCGGTGCATCACACCCAAACTATTGTCGTGCTTTGCTAAGAAGTGGTGAAGAGCTCCATTGGGCATCCATAGCGATACCAACGACATGGAACCAGCCATTCCAAAGCCATATGCAATACCCAGGAATGGAACGATATTGATATGATCCAGTCTCTTCCAGATTCCGAGCTCTCGACGGAGCATCTGCGGGACCGTTAAAACAGAATTTTTAATCACTATACATATCGTTACCTTGTCAGACCTATTGTCCACATCTCCTTCCATTGTAAACTTGAATCGGAAAGCCTTGACTGCAACCTGAAGGGAAGGTGAATAACGAGAAAGTAAGTCGTATACCATGCCAAACCTCCTTTGGCACCAACCCGCCACGATACCAGCATCTATATACATCACCAAAGCTTCCTCCAGCTGAAAATTGAATTCCGACTCTGACAACATTGGCTGAGAGATCGAGGGGGGGCGGAAAATAAGTGCTAACAGAAATTGATTTGAATCAAGAAAGAATATCAGATAGCCGTTCTAGAGTGTAGCAAAGCGACGTACACAAGACTAGATATTTGAGACTGTTGTTGCACTGTGAACAAGGGCGTAGAGCATGAATGAGGTAGCGTAGATAGCTAAGGGGAAATTTCAATGACCAAACAATGAACCTCGGGAAAATTCTTACTTCGAAAGAAGAGTCGAAATCGGACGCTTGTTCAACGCCAGAAAGGGTCAAGAGAGGGAGCTAAACCTTAGTGGGGAGGGGCATACATTAAAAGTCTAGAGTAACATACGTGAGAGCCAGATTGACTTGCCTACGACAGTGGGGAATGATGAGCACCAGTGCCAAAACATGAAGAATTAAGGTACAATTACCCGATCCTCGATGGACTTTAACCAAGGTACCTGCCACAAATATACCTTCCCATCCCATCCTGCTGTTGCCATGAATTCACCAGAGGGGGAGAAACAAACTGCGTTTGCACATCCGAGATGTTGTAGATGTTGTCCAACAGATTTACCAGAAGTTGCATCCCAGAAACGAACAGTCTGATCCCAGGATGCACTCGCGAGGATTGATCCATCTGGAGAAAGGGAAAGGGAGTATATAAAGTTGCGATGACCTGTCCAGCAACGTCTGGTTTGTTTCCCTGTATCAGAATTCCAACAGCGAATGGTTTTGTCTTCTGAGCCAGAGAAGAGCTTGCTGCCATCGCGTGACCACAGCACACAACGGACCCAGCCCTTGTGACCTTTCAATGGACCAAGGAGGAGTGCACAACTTTTGGCATCATAGACGTGGATGTCTCCATAGGTGCCACATGCGAGCCTCTCGCCGTCGGGAGAGAAAGACATAGACCATACCTTCGTGCCGACGTCATTGGAGTTGCTGGCTTGTGTCGCTTCCATGGCGTGAATAGCCAGACTCCAACTACCAACTGCAATGAATCGATCATCCGGCGAGATGGCAAGAGCAGGGTAGGCTCCCGGGTGAGTCCATTCCTCAACAAGTTCGTGCGATTCGACGTCCCATACTTTGACGTTCCCATCCTGGTTACTGCTGAAGATCTTTGTGCCATCTCGGCTTACAGCAAGCCTGATCAGGTGGTCGTTGTGCTTCATCGATGTCCCTTCTTGCTCCCCGTTTTCCAGGTTCCACACTCTAATAGTTTTATCACCACCAGTGACAACTCTTCGTCCGTCAGGGAGATATGCGAGCTCCCAGATTTTGCCCCGATGCGCTGAGATTACCATCTGTGGCTGGAGGCCACTGTTGTCAGACCGTTGTGGCATGACGTTTGACATGCAGTTGGTTGCGAGCTAGGTTTCGAGCTAGCGTGTTTGCAAAGAAGTGTGGGGAAAACTGTGAGGGATTATGATAGCGCTCGTAGTACCCTACTATTGATATTGCTAAGGTAGCACCGCCATTTCCAAAGGTCCACCTTTGACCTTTGGAAATGGCGGTGCTGCCATCCACCCATGCATTCAATAAACCGTCAATTTCCGTACGGAGTAAGTGTATATATGTAGACGAGTTGACGATGAAAGTTGAAATTTGAAAACTGATCATGATGACGGTTCTGTTTGCTAGTGAATTTTGTGGTGTCAGTCACTACTAGGCTGTCACTTAGACCCTAGCCTTCTCTTTGGTCACGTGGTTGGATGGTTCTGCAATGCGAATCTATTTTCCACTTTTCTAACTTGATGGCCATATTGTCAGTGCAATTTCACGTTCAAGTTCCACGTCCTGTCCGCCAGCGTTCTAATGTCTTTATAACACATAGTCGACAAGAACAGGTACCACACCAGTGGGTACCACGTCGGTCCGTCTCTCTTCTGATGCTGTTTTCCCCCCTGTTGACGGTTTTACAAGCAGAGCATGATCGACGCGCAGAACGAGGGTTAATTACTAATGGGTTTTGCTCACTGCCGACAATGTGACTGTGAGGACGGCTGTGGCACAAGCATCTGACCACTTCAGAAGCACATCGGAGCAAAAGCCATCGACCAGACGATACCTACGCTACTGAAATTCTCCATCAACTTGCTGACAACACTGGGACTGCCCTCTGGGCTCTTTAGGAGGTCATGTCGGTGAGTAGTGCTTTCTCCAAGTGAAAGGAGTATATATCTAGCGTTCAGATACGTGTATGCGCTAGGTTGGGGTGGCGATCGTCTTCTCTGTGCGAATCCTTACGTTGAATGCAACTCCAATGACAGTGCAATGCCCTGAGTAATTGGGTTCCTTATCACCGTGGCCGGTAATATGCTCGGCTAGTGTCTGACGGTCATCTTGAATGCGTCGGTCAAGGTGCTGGAAGAGGGAGAAGACAAAGAATCGCTTGTTGCTTTGCGCAAGACTATGCGCGCATTGCTTGGATCGACCAAGAATTCACCAAGGTTGAACACGTTGTAGCCTACTTCCGCTCAGACGGTAAGCGGATTTCAGCCTGATGACACACCTTATTCTGGCACAAAGTCTGACTTAAAATACACAGGACGAAGAGAAAATGGTGTCTGATACGTTTGTCCAGATCTGTGGTCAAGAACAAACTGGAGCCATTGGTCGGAAAGACTGTTCCAGATCAGCCTGCCCAAGAGTGCGACACCTTTTGTGCCTGTCATTACTGCACACCCAACCAGTTACCAGAGGAAGCAACGAACAGCATGAAAACGCTGCATATGTGATTGATACCCTCGTCGAGTGCGCCGACGAGTCTGCCGTCAACCCGTTCGTCATCACTTTATCAGTCTGCTCATCACTGTTGCAGCGTAACTGCGTAAGCGACGACGTATCCTCCCAGCGAGCTTGTGTTGGCGTTGTTGCACGTCCTTCGCGGTACAGTGGGAATGGGGACTATGATCGAACTCGGATGCCGAGGCATGGAATCGTGTAAATAGAGCTACTAGTCGTATGTAGCACATGCTTGAAATGGGATCACAACACAAAATAGAGACGTTATCATCTAAGCCGCCTCGATTCGGTCATAGTCTCTTGTAATATGTAGTAATTGTCCTTGGTGGATGGATCGTATATTGCGCATGCATCCAGAGCGCCCTATGTGCGCCACCTCTCGGTAGGTTGTTCTGCATACCCCTCTACTGTACTCACTTCGGAACCGCCCACGCGAAGCTCAGGATTCGCAGGTGCTACAGTCATAACTGAGAAAACAGTATGTTGGGAGAACAAAATACAGTTTACCGACTAATAAAGAGAGCAAGTGAACTAATGGTAAGGTTGATATATCATGCGAAGTGTTGCTTGAAGCGGAAGGATGAGATGGCACTATCTTCAGCACAACTCAGAATGACCAAATATCAATGTACTAACTCGTCAGAGAGAAAATTATGTAGCCTTAATGGGGGAATAAGATTCGGTTCAGCATGATTGGGCTGAACCAGCACACCTTCTGATTTTATTCATCAACCATGGCAACAGTTCTGTTATCCGTGGCATCCTGGGTGAGAGACTCCTCCTCCTCATCCATTCTCAAGGCAGATCTTAGTAATTCACGGAGAGGCTGGGACTGTGGACAGTGGTTGAATAGCTGTCGGATGGTGAAGATTATCACCTGGACGGCAGGTCTCTCCTCGACTGGTGACCAGCAATGTTGGATTAAATTCCAGTGTGAGTCATCCATCCGTTGGGATACTGGCCGGCCTGGCTTGTGTCCCTTTGCCAAGCGTAAAGCAACAGCTATATCCTCCCGAACTTCTGACCACGGCAATCTGCCAGACAACACCTACAATAGGGTTAGCATGGATCTGCCACTGGTGTCCAAAAGACTTGCCTGGAGAGCGACACACCCAAAAGAATATATATCACTTTTGGTGGTTCGGCTGAACTGGATTTCCGGATCGATTTGCTCTGGCGCGGCCCAATGCAATGCTCCTGGTCGTGTAGTCGATCTCTGGAGATAGTTCCACGCTTCGGGAGTATTTCCCACTAATGACGCGTAGCCAAAATCGACTAAGCGCGCGGTGTAGTTTGCGTCAAGAACGACATTGTCCTGTCTTATATATAGTGAAGACGACATTTATGTCACTACATTGACTCACGCAGTTGAGGTCACCATGGACAATTGAAAGAGAATGCACTGTAGTGTGTTATTTCTACAAGCCGGAGAAACGATACGGCGTCTCACAGTAATGCAACCCGTTGGCAATATCCAGTAGCTGTCGTGCAGGATTAGAAGAATGGGAAGTGCCAAAATCGAGTTGGCGCACAAACTGGAGTCGGTGAATCACAGCTAGACTGCTATCATGTTTTGCTATAAAGTTGTGAAGAGATTCGTTTGGCATCTACAACGATACCAACGACATGGAGCCAAACATCCCAAAGCCATATGCAATACCCAGGAATGGAACAATGTTGATGTGGTCTAATCTCTTCCAAATTCCGAGCTCTCGACGGAGCATCTGGAGGGTATTTATGTAAGATCTTATTTTCATTTTAATTACGACGCATATAGATGCATACCTTGCTAGATCTTTTGTCTACGTCTCCCTCCACTGTAAACTTGAATCAGAAAGCCTTTACTGCAACCTGAAGGGGGAATGGTTAGCAGGGAACTATGAGCCATATACCATGTCAAACCTCCTTTGGTGCTGAGCCGTCGTGGTACAAGCATCTATAGACATCGCCAAAGCTTCCTCCAGCCCTATATTGATTTTCCATTTTGACAATATGGGGTGTGAGATCAGCTGGGAGTGGAAATTGAGTGCTAACCAAGATTGATTTGAGCCAAGGAATGATATCAGCTGATCATAATAGAGCAGCGGAGGAACATACCCCTCGCTGGACATTTGAGATAGTCGTCCTGCCTCTGGAAAGGAGGTGGAATCCAAATGTGGTGGCGCTGATGGTAGAATGGGAATAGCTGGTGTAGATAGCTATGAGGAGATGTGAGCGACTAAACGGACTGAGCTATCTGGTAAGTGCTCACGTCTAAGGAAGAATGGTAATCCAATGCTTGTGCGGTGCCAGGTAGGGGCACAAGAGGGAGCTAATTCAAAACTGGAAGATGACAGGGACGTGCGTATAAAATTTAGAGTAACATACATGATGGACAGCTTGACTCGCCTGCAACAGTGGGGAGGTGAGTACGAGTGTGAAAGCATACAGGAAGTGCGTAATTACCCTATCCTCGATGGACTTCAACCAAGGTACCCACCACAAATATATCTTTCCATGCGAACCGGCCAACGCCACGAAGTCACCCAAGGGAGAGAAGGAAATGGTGAATACACGGTCAACATGTCGTAGATATTGTCCAACGGGATGACCAGAAGTTGCATCCCAGAAACGGACAGTGCCATCAAGGGAAGCACTGGCAAGGATCGACCCATGCGGGGAAAGGCAAAGGGAGTGTATGAAGTGGGTGTGACCTGTCCAGGGATCTCCGATTTGCTGTCCTGTTTCGGAGTTCCAACAGCGAATGGTTTTATCGTAGGATGCAGAGAAGAGCCTGTTGCCATCATGTGACCACCGCACACACTTGATTGTATCTTCGTGGCCCTCTAACAGACGGAGGAGGACCATACCACGCTTGACGTCGTACACAGAGATGCCGTCATCAATGCCACACGCGAGTTTGTCGCCGTCGGGAGAGAAAGACACGGACCAAACCGTGACAAACTTGAAGAATTCCATGATTGGGACCTGTATCCCTTCCATGGTGTAAACAGCCAAACTTCTACCGCCAACCGCAACGAGTTGGTCATCTGGCGAGAGCGCAAGCGTGGGATAGATCGATTCAGAGCCCGGGAGAGTCCATTCTTCGACCAGTTTTTGCGATACGACGTCCCGTATTTTGATCCACCCTTTCTTGTTAACGCCGACGATTTTCGTGCCGTCCCCGGTCACAGCAAGATGATATACCTCATTGTGCTTCATCGATGTCGCCTCTTGTTCCCTGCTTTGTAAATTCCATACCCTAACAGTTCCGTCGACGGAGCCGGTGACAACTCGTCCGTCAGGGAGATACGAGAGGGTGCAGAAAATGCTATGAGGCGCCGGGATTGCCAGATAGGGCTCGGAACCATCGTCGTCAGAATGGCCTGATGCTGACGCTTGACATGATAGTGCCACGGTAGTTGGTTGTTTGGTTTCAACTTGGTGCGTTTGCAAAAGGTGCGTGGTGAAAGGACTGAGCGAGGGAAGCGCTGAACACCATATAAACTACACAGCAAATGTCCCTTAGTGTTGCTTCGTGCGAATCCACTTGGATGGCAAGGGGCGTTGTGCCGGCTAGGTTAGGCACGATCACCGCATGAGAACGAGAAAATGCTGGCGCTCAAAAGGGTCCCGGTAGCTCGGATGCGGCTCGTGCCAATCAGCAGTTCGAAAACTTTGCGTAGAGGTCTCTTGGGCCAATCAGAAGGCTTTTTCAGTCACGCAAGAGCTATGGTAGAGTCGTCAAGCGATAACCTCGTCAGCTTTGCTGATCAGTGGGATTATACCTATTAGGTCACTGATGGCTTCTGCTGATAAGAAGCCTCGTTCTCACCACCTACCTTCACCCATACATCGCAGACCACTTCTCGTGGAGGATCGCTGCCAGCATACTCGCTGTGGTACTGCCAGTACCAACTCCCTCTGTTTGGTGAGTGAGTGGTAGTTCACCTAAACAGCCCTGGAACTTGAAGGGCACTGGTCTGGTAGCGGTAGCTCCCTGATGAGAGCTTTTGCAGGCTTGAAACTGCACCCATTGCACCCCTCTACCCATCCCTGCGCATACTGTACACGGCCTCAACCCTCGGAGACGGACAACTCATGAGTGCAGCAAATGGGATCGACAGCCAGGTTACCCTCCCTCGCACACTAACTTACCTCTAGGAAGCGCTTCGCGTGGCCTAGACTCCTAGACGAGGTAAAAGCGATGCAGCGTGGTATACCGCTTTTAGCGCCACCCAGCTTATGTACGACGAGGTAAAGGAAAAGCAATGCTGTGATTTTCCTTTTAGACCCATAGGCAATCCTCCATGCTCTCATGCGCATGCGGGCACTATCTAGTAGCCGGATCACATCCACATTGTTTGCGTGGCAGGATCGCCATTTGATTGATTTCCAGCCCCTCGGTGCGCTTGTATGAGCTCTTCCAACTCCTTATTGACTATCAGAGGAACGCGTCTGTCTGCCTTTGTAGACCATGATAGCGGCGAATGCCTATCTCCTATCTTCGGACTTGACACCTTTGGTTGACTTCCAGGCCACCCAGGATCCTTATTCTGTCTCTAAACTAGTAGAAAAGATCAATCGGCCCCTCGCTGCCCTCCCTCTGTCAATTCATCCACCCTTTCTGCCTCTCCTCCCTGCATTGACGTTGTCTCTGTCCCCATCACCTCAAATGCCGATAAGTCAACACTCTCACCCTACCCACTCTCAAACACGATATTCAATGCCAACTCAGTGTTTTCCCCTTAGATCGTTGGGAGAAACGGGTGGTTACATAGGCAGTATAGCCTGCGGACCCAACCCCGGACCCAGTCCTGAACTTGCTGCAGGGGAGACGGGCATGGAAATGGTGTGGGGAATGGTCATGGGACGAGATGTGGGGCCGCACAGATCCACCGTCGCTCCCGAAGTTGTCTACGTCATTCTTGGTCTTCTTCAGTTCTTTTCAAGATCTCACCATGCTTCCAGAGCCGAGCGTGGAATGGGGATGTGCTGTAGAAAGATGGTTGCCACTGTCTCAGGGGTTTGGGTTTGCCAGGAAAAGAGTACTTGCATCACTTCGCAGACACGTTGAGCTCAATAATTCGTTCGTTCGCCAGGATTTATTGATATTAGTGACCCTCGTATGTTTCGTTTTCGTCAAATGCAGTGGTTTTTGACTGACGCTCGAATTGTATGTCATTCCGACATGGCGGTGTAGATTGTGGACAACGTGGAGTCGCTGACAGCATCAACGAACTTTGTGTTGTAGCTGTCGATATGGTACCCATCGGCCTCTCCGAACCCGTTCCAGCGGTCGACTCAGGTTGGTCCATTTCCCCGATTTTCTGCTTGGGCTGTTGGACACGCTCAAGACGGGATGTCTGGCATTGACCAGTAAGATGCAGCACAGAGCACGATTGGAGTCATTTCCGGAATCTGGTGGATCAGCTCGAAGGATTATTTCCAGACATCATCGCGAACGCACAATCTCCGCGGAGTACCATCCAAATTCTCCTTTGTACCGGGTGGATTGCAATCGACGATGGATCTCCTGTTTGATGAACTGTGTTACACTTGCTAATAGTAAACACATGAGAATCATGACGCAGAGTAGAATTCTAATATCCCATCAAACTAGAAGATATGAAGGGGAATGCACGCCTAGTCTACACGTCGCTTCTTATGAGGGCGTTGTGCGTATGCCTCCGCAGTAGTCACACTGAACCTCTGCTGCTTTCCGGCTGTCGGCATACAGGAGTCGTGAACTCGATCGGACCCCAACGTGTTAGCCGTAGAAATAACCCCACCGTTGGTATCTACGAAAGCGGATTGAGCAGCCCACCAATGGCAGTGTCATATATGCTCGAGAGCTTACCCTCATCACAACGAACGAACTGAATCCGCCGCTCGTCCAAGAAGAGTGCATGATAAAGTTTGTCCGCTTCCTCGGCACCAAGGCTATACACCCCTTTATCTCGCTCCCGAATGATGCTTTCCGGCCAGTTGACAATCATGTATCCTTGCTTCCGAAGTTCTCCTTCGAGGGTAGACCACGGAAGGCGACCTTTGGGTAACCTGAAGCCGATTTGACCTGCGTGTGTGATGGTCGACAGGTTATACATGTGTTTCATACAATGATGACTCACGGAGCATGTCGACGAACTTTTGTTTGATTTCATCGATTTTTCTAGTCTTCTTAGGGTCCCTGTTTGATGTAGATCGGAACATTGAGGTCGACGGTTCGATTCGAGAAGCAGAACTGTAATAAAATAACCTGTCAGGTCTAGACTTCAAGTCTATCAAAATAACTGGAAGATCCCTTGATCGCAACAAATAAGGGACGAATTTGAAACTTTCGCCCAATGCCAATTGTCAAACAACCATGAGACGATAAACTGACATCAAGTCTGAACTAGCATCTGCTATGCCATCCGAACCAGCGCTTGAGGTATTCGGTATGCTCTGAAGGAAGTTTGAAGGGATGAGATGACAAGGGACATGAAGCCCATTTGAAGTCGCGAGATCGAGCTGCAAGAAATGGGTTGACGGTCATAAGCGTGCAACAGAGCAACGTTCGTACCAATTCACGAAGCCGCAGTTCGAATATGCGCTGACATTCATCGGACCCGAGAGAGGTGTCTGGAAGAATGAACTGCAAGAGCGTCTCATCCGACATGAATGATGTTTCCAATGAAACATATTCGTCCTGAATTGGGTGCCCTATTGGAAGGGTAGGGCGTGAACTGGGTAACAAAGAACTGATGGGTTGAACTGGTGTGAGTAGCTTTGAAGTAGTATCAGCAAGCGAGCGGAAAGTCATGACCTGCAATATCCTCACACCAAAGTCAAGATCTAGCACCTGTTCGGTGCCAGCAATGTGAGCAGAGTAAGGTGGAGGTGGATGGAAGAGGGACGGCGTGTTGCGTAGCGCATCAATGTCAGGATGACGTGTCTGTAAGAATGGAGCGAGCGATCAGCATGAATAATGAGATAGAACTGATGAGCCTGAGCATCCTTACCCGATCCGACTCGAGGGCGTTCAACCGAGGTACGCGCCACAAATATACCTTTCCATCCCATCCAGCTGACGCCACGAATTCACCAGTGGGAGAGAAACAAACTGCGGTCACAGTGTCAACATGCCGTAGAAGTTGTCCAACGGGATGACCCAAAGTTGCATCCCAGAAGCGAACAGTGCCATCCCAGGATGCACTTGCAAGGATCGATCCGTCTGGAGAAAGGGAGAGGCAGTTTATCTCGTGGGTGTGACCTATCCAGGGATGTCCGATTTGCTGTCCTGTTTCAGAGTTCCAACAACGAATCGTTTTATCGCAGGATGCAGAGAAGAGCCTGCTG
>JBBPSV010001115.1:0-11062 GCA_038093795.1 Retiboletus fuscus
CAGCAACTGAACAGACGTAAATTAGAAAGGGAGATAATCGCTCGAGAAGGATGTAGCCCATCTCCACCTGTGCAATACACCCACCGGACATGTAATCAAGGGATTGCATACCCTCAAGGGAAGCGACCAAGGAAGAGAGAGACATACCAGCACTTGAGATGTGGGCAGGTCAGAGGGTCGTCATTGTCACCGAACGACTTCGGGTTATAAGAGCACAGTACAGGTGCCCAGGATATTCATTAACGTGGATGGACGCTCATGCACAAACTGTCAAGAAAAGCACACGAGAAGGATCTTTCTTCGATTTGCTCCACTTCAGTGGTGGGTGCCTTACGAAAAACAGTTAATTCGACAGCTGTTGACAACCTCAAACCAAACAATGGCTCGGGCTATCTCACACTAGGCTTGCTTAGAGACGAGTGAATGATGGGGAAAACCAACAAGAACTTGACTAGAGTTCTTGGTGGGATGCATTGGTTTATATATGTTTACAATGTTTGTACATATTAGGTTGTTGGTCCGTGCGAGAGTGGCTATGTAAGGTACATATCAGTCAGTCATGACGTAGTGCTGATGGAGATTAAATACATGAGGCGTATGACTAAAGAGTCTAGGCTTGGTCATGTGACTAAGTATCTCACGGTCACGTGTAAGAAAGTAAAAGTATCGACAAGAGGTCATCTTACTTGAAGTACATAATAGATAAGGAAAAAGATTAGATAGTAAAAAGAGTTTGTAACAACAGCCACATGATTGATAGCTGTGCTGCCTCGCTAGGAGGGGAATATACAGAGCGTTTTGGTGGGTGTTGAATGTTGAGCTTGAAGGTTTTCTGTCACACTGCAAAGGCAACTCTGAGTCAGAGTTACCAAAACCATCATGGTTGCTGGAGACATTGGTGAACGAAAGAGAGCTTTTGATCATGTGAACCGCTTGTGCTTGGTGTCGGCTGTTGAATCCTCGGATAACTTGGAAGCACTGTGATGTTTCTCCGGAGAAGCTTTTGGAGTAGAGATTATGGATGTGGCAGTTGGCAACTGTAATGTAGCATGGCACCAGCCAAGTGGGGATACCTCAGCTGACAAAAATGAATAGATGATGCCAGGGGATGGTGGCTTAGGCTGTCAACACAGATGCAAGAGCATCGTTGTCGTCAAACTGAGGACCTTGCATGGACGTGCTCTGTACAACTCAACCTATGCCATCGCGACTCGGAGACCTTCTTTCAATAGGCCAAAGGACGCCCTGCCACATCGAGCAAGTCAATATCACTACCTTCACTGTGGGGACTGAGCTAGACTCGATTTCCCAGGTCTTTGCTGGTGTGCCTTACAACAAAGGTGTTAGTGCAACCCGGTGAGATGGTTTACTGTCGTCATCACTTGGCAATGGACTGATGCTAGTGCCAGGCAGACGAAACCTGGGAATATGTTGGTGGGAATTCTTTGTTACATATTTTGGGCGTCCAAGAAACTGGTGTTGAGGAGGGTGTCGGGGGAGTTGGGTGTCGAGGACGTACAAGGGGTGAAAGACAACAGCGCAGGCGTGAGCGTTGTTCAAACTATGCTCTCGCTTTCTCAGTCGAATACATCATTCTCATTGTGGCTACTTACAATCTCTGAAACACCTTACACAGGCACATGACGTTGATCAGCCAACAATTCAAGATGACCAGAGAAGCCTGAGGAGTGGGGTGTTACTCTCTTTGATGACATCAAGATATCTGGATGTTAGAAGGTGGTGAGCAAGACACACGGAAGGGGGAGATCAGGTGCTTGCAAGCGCCCTGGAGGTCAGGCCTTTGGATTGTCAGTAAGACACATTTTGACGTGCCCGAGCAACTTGAAGAACCCAATCCTGTATTCACAGACACCATCGAAGACTCAAGCCCAGTCTCACCATCCCTGACTCTTCCAACATCCAAGTTGGGGGTGGAGACCGTGTCGAAAAGTGATCAAGAACATCTTCGGAGAGGAGCGTGCATGCGGGGGAATGGCATGAGTACTTTCCACAAGGCGTTCTCAATGGGTCGGGTGTTCGTTCATTCGACCGTACTGTCTCAGTGGCATTGACGTGCACAAGAGAGAAATAGATGGATAATTTAGTGAGTGCATCCACTTCCTTGTATCAGAAAAAAAGGAAGAGACTTAGGAGAACAATAGTAGTACTGCTCAATGGATGAATGCATGGCAGGCAGAGATGAAACTAGATATTTCAGCATTGCAAGAGTCTGACGGTCGGAGGGACTAGACATTAGTGGGGCTCAAGGTCGAACCTAAGTTGTGAACTAAATCTCGGTAATAAGCCCATAACATGGGCAGCCCTCGGCTAGGAACTCTGCTGGGATGTGTCTCGAATCTCTGACAGGAATCCATTGCAAGTCTGTCTGATCAGAGCTCAAATTTTAACCTAAATCGGAACCTGAATATATGACACATTTTTCACATGCACTCACTTTGTTTTCAAACTTGAGGTTCACTTAAGCTACGTTCAGAACTTTGAGGACCCTTATTGCTGTGAGTGTGTCTCCAATGCTGTAAGGCTATTTTCTTGATATTCCATAATCCTGCTTTGTTCCCTAAGGATAGATGTTTGAATAAAGACTTGAAGCACCTGCGTCACGATCAGACTCTGGACCTAAACTAGTGACCCATGATAAGTGTCCTCCAGGCTCCAGTATCCATCTGGCCCTGGGGCTCAACGTTGCAACCCAGAGGTGCATGAGCTCCACAGGCTTACAGCGTTAATTCATATTCAAAGAATGTCAGCCCACTCACCACTGCAATGTGCTTCCTGCCAGTGATGATCTGGATGGCTGTTGGCGGAAGCAATGATGGTTCTCAGCACCATTTCTGTGGCTCCCTGGCCAACATGAAGTGGCCATAGAAAAGGGAACATTTGATGGTTTGGGACCGGATCCATATCGGGGCACAGGAGTTGGCAGACAACACATTCTATGATCTAACTTGTGAGCACAGCAGTAATTATTGGCACTGATCAGGGTCTGTGTTCAAATGAGTGGCAAAGTCATCTTTCTGGTATTTTCCATCCAAACAACCCTGAAGTTCGGAAATGAGCACTGCATAATAGAACTTCTATGGTGCAGATCCAAGGCTCGCCATCATGAGTTTTGGACGTGATATGATCATGATCCAAAATGGAAGCTATCAATATTCTGACACAAATATCCTGTGTTGTATGCACAATTATGGCCTGGTTCTTTGCACATCGACAAAGACCATTGCTGCTTCTGCCACTGTGCTCCACCACTGACCATCTGATCCATTATTGGACCATCAAGCACATAACTTGAACTTGATCACACACCATGCATTGTTCCAAATAAGTCCCGAAGAAAGTATTTGATACACCCTACAGATGATATAACTGCCTAGGGACCCCATGGCCGAACCACTAACAACTTCCCTCTTCTTGACTCTTGATCCTTGATTGTTGTTACTGCCATGTCCTCTGACTTACAGTCTGCTTTGCGATTTCTCCAGATGACTGACTATGCAGCTGGTAAGATCTTTCATACCTGTGGCCAATGATTAATCTCATAAGCCATTGCAGTGATTACTATCACTGCTGTCACATATGAATATTGTGAGTGATTCTTTTGTGCAAACTATCTCTCTCAAACCAAGTTGGTCATTACCATCCCACTGTTACGAGTTGACCTGGCCCTATTCATTTTATTTCATTTCTTTTGCTTAAGCTTAGCCTCGATGGATCGCCGTCCATCTCATCTGGCGCTACCCAGACTACCCTCATACGGCACGTAGGCAGATACTCCCACGGACCGCATCTTTTCTTCATTTCCGACTAATGACCCTGCTGTCATTGTCGCTTCGGGCCGCTCCAGCCACTTCTTCGTTTCATGATAATCTTTGATAGACAGCTGCTTCTGATCGACATTGATCGACAGATCTGCAGCGGATGTGACTCATTTCGACTCATCCCGAGTCCTTACGATTCCCTGAGTCACATCTCTTTTCATCCCTCATTCACCCGTCTCTTCTACGGGTTTCTATGACCTTTTCTGGCTCGCGTATATAAACTGTAGTTTCTATGCTTGTATCCCTTAAGCTAGAGCTACTCAATTCTACCCTTGAAATAACTCTTACGGTTGATCTCCCAAGACAGGGATAAGACTCGTCCTTCCCAGACTCATTGTATCCTTCGACGCTGAGCGTGCTCTTCGTGAGCAGATACCTCGCCCGAAGGTTCTTAGTCGTACTGTAGCGTCAAGAACGCTGGTACTCCCCTAGTCCCAGAAACCCCTTTGAGTCTACGCTCGACCCTACCCGGGCCAAGCATAACAAAAGCTCTAGCTTACCACGTCACGGCTACCATCGAGTAGGCCCTCCTCCTCAGCCCGACCGCCACCAATCTCCACCTCGTGGAGAGCCACAGAATCACCAGACCCCGAGTCCTCAACCTCAGAAACATCGGACTCAGAAGCCCCCACTGAAGGCTCTGATAACCCCGACCTAGATCTCGAGCTACACTCTCCCACTGAGGAAGCAGAATCCCAAGAACTCTCTAGACTACTGTCCCACCAGTTTTCAGCTGGAGCAGTTATCCCTCGTAGCCCCACCCCACCGTCACCGACACCGATCGCTCAAAGCGGTCACATATTCCCAGTCACGGCACCCCCTGCCCCCCAGCCTCAGACCCCAGTCATGGGAACCAAACCCACGGAAATCCGTCTCGGAGTCCCAGAGGACTTCAACGGAAACCTCACAAAGGCAAAGCCTTGGCTTCGCTCGGTACAATTGTACCTCTCGATTAACGCAGAAATTTACAACGACGATGTGAGGCGAATCGCCTACGCACTCTCCTTCATGAAGAAAGGTATGGCATCTACATGGGCTGATACCTTCCGAGAATCCAAGATCTCTGGCGGAGGCTTCTCTCTTGGGAAGTGGTCCGACTTTGAAGCCGTATTCTCTCACTCAGAATCGACTACCAACGCACTCACCTGGCTTGCTACCAAGCGCATGATCCCCGGAAAGAAGGGCGAGTACTCCCCTTCTCTAGCTAACTACACCGCCCAGTTCTGGTCCAAGGTATCCGTCGCAGGAGTAACCGATGATTCGGTCCTGGTCTCTTATTACTCTGCAGGTATACCCGAGGAACTGATGTTCGACATTCTCCGGATGGAGAAACCCCCCACTAAGGTTGCCGACTGGTATAAGAAGGTAGCCCTCTTTGACTCTCACCGCCGCCGCGCCCGAGGAATCGCGCAGCAACACAAGAAACCCGGTACTTCGTACGTGCCCACTTACTCGAGGAAAGAGGAAAAGGACCCCGACGCCATGGACGTCGATGCAGTCCGACTTCCCCCCAAGCTCACTGAAGCTGAATGGCAGAAGTGTTTCAAGGAAGGCCGCTGCCTCCGATGCCGTCAGACCGGCCATATGGCAAAGGAGTGCAAGGTCTACGACTCGCCCAAGAACCCCAAGAAGACTCGTAAGGTGAAGAAGGATGATGTCCCTGAGCTAGCTGACTGCGAAGACAATGATGACGAAGTCGAGTCAGTAGCTAGAATCTCCTTCTCCCGCAAGGATTTTTAGAACGGAGGACCCCATCGACGCGGACTCCTCCTAGATGTGCCAATATACTTGTATCTGAGACCTGCAAATCCATGCAGATCCCAGTTCAGCTTATCGTACCTGTGCACTCCCTCAAAGCCGTCGACACCCACGCCCTGATCGACAGTGGTGCTGACATCTCTTGCATAGACTGGGACTTTGTACGAAAACACAAACTCCCCACTACCCGACTCCCGAAACCTATTCCCGTTCGGAACGTCGACCAATCCAGCAACTCTCATGGAGCCATCCGGTTCACCTGTACCCTCTATGCCAATACCGGAGGGATCACCCAGAAGGTTCTCTTCCACGTCATGTCCTGTGGAAGCAAGAACATTATCCTTGGACTCCCCTGGCTTCGTGCCACCAACCTGAAGATCGACTGGTCTAAACAGACGATCGACATCCCAGAATCCTGCGACCAATCCAAGGTTCTTTTTCAGGAACACAATGTCGCCACCTCCAAACATAGCGACTGGTTCAAGAGACCCAGCTTCGACTGGATCCCACCACGCCAAGTTAAGGTCAACTGCGTTGACCATGCCCAACTCTACGAATACCTCGACAAAGAAATGGAGAACAAATTCTGCCAACGAGCTCATGACCACTACAGAATCGGCCGAATCCAACGGTGTGGATCGCAGTTCTACCCCCTGGGTTCTCCGGTCATTGCCAAGATCACCTCCACTATGCAACTCGCGCAAGTGGAATTCAACAAGAAACCCGAGGTCGTCCTCCCTGCGGAGTACGAGCAGTTCCGAAAGGTGTTTGAAGAACGACCAATCGGACAGCTCCCACCGGAACGAACTTATGACCACGAGATCAATCTCAAAGAAGGCTTCGAACCCAAGATCAGCAAGCTATATCCGCTATCCCCGCAGGAATGCAAAGCTACCGAAGCCTTCCTAGAAGAGAACCTCCAGTCCGGTGCCATCCGCCCCTTGAACTCTCCCCAAGCCTCCCCTTTCTTCTTCGTCCAGAAGAAAGAACTCGACGCCAACGGCAACCCCAAACTCCGACCCTGTATGGATTATTGGAAACTCAACAACCAGACAATCCGAGATGCATACCCATTACCTCAGATCGATGACCTCATCAATAAGATGCAGGACGCTAAGGTCTTCACCAAGTTTGACGTCTGATGGGGTTATAACAACGTCCGTATCAAGGAAGGGCATCAGTGGAAAGGTGTCTTCCTCACTCACAAGGGCCTCTTCGAACCCATGGTCATGTTCTTCGGCATGACTAACTCCCCCGCTACGTTCCAACGTTTCATGAATGATTCATTTCGGGACATGATCTCCGAAGGATGGCTCGTCATCTATATGGACGACCTCCTCATCTTTTCCCCTGACGAGCAACTCCATACGGAGCGAACTAAACGAGTTCTCCAACAGATGGAAGAACTCGACCTTCACCTTCGCCTGTCTAAATGTTCCTTCGCCACGGAACAAGTAGATTATCTCGGCATGATCCTCTCCCCAGGAAAGCTCGCCATGGACCCCGTCAAACTCAACGGAATCACCTCATGGCCTGCCCCCACCTCCGTCAAAGAGGTCCGGTCCTTCCTCGGATTTGCCAACTATTATCGGCAATTTATCCCAGACTACTCTACCATCGCTCGCCCCCTTATAGACCTTACCAAGAAAACCCAGCCCTGGCACTGGGACACACCCCAAGAAAACACGTTCCTTCACCTGAAAGAACTTTTCCTCTCAAAACCAGTACTCTGTCTCCCTGACCCCAGTGCCCCGTTCGCCATCGCGACTGACGCCTCTGGCATAGCCATGGGTGGTATTTTGCTCCAGACCGACGAAAACGGTGCCTGGCATCCTTGCTCCTACCTTTCCCAATCGTTTTCCCCCGCAGAATGGAATTACGACATACATGACCGCGAACTTCTCGCCATCATCCGTGCCTTAAAGTCCTGGCGTCACCTCCTCCACGGCTCCTCCTCGCCGGTTCAGGTCTTCACCGACCATAAAAACCTCACCTACTTCCGCAGCCCCCAGAACCTCAATCGTCGCCAAGCCCGCTGGCTCTTAGACCTCACGGACTTCGACTACACGATGATCCATGTCCCTGGATCCCTCCTCGCTGGTCTGGATGCCCTGTCTCGCTGGCCGGACTTCCTTGCTCATGCGCCCGACAACACCCAGACAGTCCTCCTCCCGGACTCTGTCTTCGTCCGCCTTATTGATTCCGCCCTCCGGGACCACATTAAGACTATGTCACAAGATGATCCCTTATTCCTTCAGATGCTCCAGGCCTTTGATGGCTCCATTCCCCCCGCCTTTCGCTCCCACCTTAGCGATTGGCAACTGCACGAAGGCGTTCTGACCTACCAAGGTTGCGTCTATATTCCCCCCGTCACTGGACTACGGCGATCCATTCTCCAATGCTGCCACGACCACGAGTCTGCTGGTCATCCGGGCTTCCTCAAGACCCGACAGCTCATTGTGAGCGAGTTCTGGTGGCCTGGT
Organism: Retiboletus fuscus; assembly: GCA_038093795.1. Lineage (NCBI taxonomy): Eukaryota > Fungi > Basidiomycota > Agaricomycetes > Boletales > Boletaceae > Retiboletus > Retiboletus fuscus. The sequence goes on from JBBPSV010001115.1 coordinate 8,081, forward strand.
TTGGCCCAGTACGTTCGCAAGTATGTCGAGGGTTGCGCCCTTTGCCAGCAGAACAAGGTCAACACCCACCCCACGACCCCTCTGCTCACCCCCAACCGATCCTCAGCCACTCGCCCCTTCCAACAGATCTCCTGTGACATGATCACAGATCTATCCGAGTCCAACGGTTTCATGGCTGTAATAGTCTGGGCTGACTATGCGTCTTCGAAGGGGGCTATTTTCTGCCCAACTATTAAGACCGCTACTGCAGAAGATGTCGCTACCCTCTACTTTAAGAAAGTTTACCCCAGATTCGGCCTCTATGAGAAGATCATCTCAGATCGAGGTCCCCAATTCGCTTCACAAAAGAACTCGGTAGGCTTCTCGGATGTTCCCTTGTGTTATCCACTGTGTATCACCCTCAAACAGATGGGGAAACCGAGCAGATCAATCAGGAGCTCGAAACCTACCTGCGGATCTTTGTGGGGAACAATCCCACCATGTGGGCTGATCGGCTGATCCACACTGAATTTGCTCACAATCACCGCCCCCATTCCATCACCAGTAAATCCCCGTTTTACCTAATGATGGGGTATGAACCCACTCCGGTCCCCACCGTCCTCCCACTCATGGATCTCCCCGCCATGGAAGATCGTATCAAGGAACTTACCGCTGCCTGTCAAGAAGCCCTTGCTGCGCATGAACTAGCTAGGCAAGTCATGGCTTCTCGAAACAAGAAGAACTTCACTCCGTTCGAAAGAGGTGACCAGGTCTGGCTCGAGGCCAGAAATTTGAAATGAAACCTGACTCACCCGAAATTTGCCCCGAAACGTGAAGGACCTTTTACCATTGTCAAGGTACTGTCCCCGATCACGTATCAACTCCGCCTCCCCAAGACGTGGAAAATACATCCGGTCTTCCATGCCTTGCTCCTAACCCCGTACAAGGAAAACTCCGTACACGGCCCCAATTTCCCATCCCCTCCGCCTGATCTTATCGATGGCGAAGAACAGTATGAAATTGAGAAGATCGTACGACACCGGGGTTCCGCTGCCAACCAACAGTTCCTAGTCCGATGGCATGGGTTCACTGCCTCAGACGACACATGGCTCCCGGAACGGGAGTTCAAACATGCCCAAGCAACCCTCCGAAGCTATAAGAAGCTTCACCCCAAGGTCTTCCCTCCTTAGAACTCTACGCGCTGGTCTCTACGTGAGAATCACCAACCGAGCTCTATCACCTGTATTCAATAGCATGTCTCACTCCCCGTCGACCGAATCTTCTCTCACTGAAACCTCTATTACCTTCACCGACTCCGCTCTCCCCTCCCTCGAGGGAGTCGATGACTCCTCTCCCCTGTCCCAGGAACTCTCGATTCCTACTATTCACCCCCCTATGGTCCTCGCCGATGATTGCATCAGTAACGTTGCCACCCCCGGGTGGAACACCACACCCCTCTCTTGGCCCTCTGTCCTCGAAGAGGAAGAGAAACCCAAGATGATCTTGTCAGTCAACGTGCCTCGTTTTGCCTATACCCTTTGATCCGACCCGCTGTCATGTGAGTCCGGACGACTTCTCCAGACCCGCCTCTGTGACTCCCGCCTCGCAGCTACCATGCAGGCGCATTTAGATGTAGACTCTCCCCTTGAATCATTGTACCTAGCATTTTTACAGGTCTCTCATCTTGACCCTATTGCTTCATTCACCTCCGCAAATGCCCAGTCTGAGTTCTTTTCGACTCAGCTTCGCCTTGTAGCCCGCCGTATCCGGTCATACCTCCTCTTGGCCATGCACCAGCTTGACATGCTGGATTTCGTTGCTGACATAGAACGATATTCGCAGGACCTTGCAAGGGCTGGTCTTCCCCTTCCCCCCGTTCGACCCACTCTTCCTGTCGAAACCATCCTAGTCCCCTCGCCTGCCGAGCCTTCTGCTCTGACACCGTCTGCGTCGTCATCCCCGTTGTCACCTAGCGAGGTCAACCTCATCGACCGGCTTGAACGAGTTCATCTCATGAACAAAGCTCCTCTCGCTCATCGCGACGGTCGCACCATCCACGACCTCGCCCGCTTGCATCCCGCATTCAGGATGAGCCAGAGCTCGACTTCACGGACGACGTCTGGGATGACATGGCGTACGCCAATGTCACTGGATCCCCCAATGGGGGCTACATCGACCTCTGAAAGTCCTCAAGTGGCATTGAGGAGCGTAAGAAGGGGGTAATGTTACGAGTTGACCTGGCCCTATTCATTTTATTTCATTTCTTTTGCTTAAGCTTAGCCTCGATGGATTGCCGTCCATCTCGTCTGGCGCTACCCAGACTACCCTCATATGGCACGTAGGCAGATACTCCCACGGACCGCATCTTTTCTTCATTTCCGACTAATGACCCTGCTGTCATTGTCGCTTCGGGCCGCTCTGGCCACTTCTTCGTTTCATGATAATCTTTGATAGACAGCTGCTTCTGATCGACATTGATCGACAGATCTGCAGCGGATGTGACTCATTTCGACTCATCCCGAGTCCTTACGATTCCCTGAGTCACATCTCTTTTCATCCCTCATTCACCCGTCTCTTCTACGGGTTTCTATGACCTTCTCTGGCTCGCGTATATAAACTGTAGTTTCTATGCTTGTATCCCTTAAGCTAGAGCTACTCAATTCTACCCTTGAAATCACTCTTACGGTTGATCTCCCAAGACAGGGATAAGACTCGTCCTTCCCGGACTCATTGTATCCTTCGACGCTGAGCGTGCTCTTCGTGAGCAGATACCTCGCCCAAAGGTTCTTAGTCGTACCGTAGCGTCAAGAACGCTGGTACTCTCCTAGTCCCAGAAACCCCTTTGAGTCTACGCTCAACCCTACCCGGGCCAAGCATAACACCCACCATTACACTGGCAGTTCTCACCTTCTCAAGAGAGGTATGTTATTCTGCTCCCTATATGTTATTTGTTGGCTGACAATACTTAAAGGTGGACTATGTCTGGGTAAGGAAGCAATTATC
>JBBPSV010001116.1:0-11061 GCA_038093795.1 Retiboletus fuscus
CCTATGCATGAAGAGACAAGAATGGGAGGGAACAGTTAGATGCAGCTAAATGATGTCTATTTCAGTTGGTATATGAGTGGCCAGAGAAGAAGTTGCCCAACACAGGGCTCAGGTGTTATGATTCATCGTGCCCCCACACTTTTTCCTTCGCTCAGTCCTAGTCATGGCTTACCTAGCCATACCTCATCCCTCACTTAGCCAAGTCCTGGCTTACCCTGCCAGCCAGCCCACTGATAGTCCTCACTGGACTTCATGCCTATGCATCGCCAAGAACCTGCTAAGCACTCCCTTGCTTAGTCCCCATGCTGAGCCTGTCTTGGCTCTCCCCTGATCATAGTCCATTCCGCCTGACCGGAACCCCTAAGTCTCATAGCGCTGGTGTTACGATTCATCGTGCCCCTACACTTTTTCCTTCGCTTAGTCCTAGTCCTGGCTTACCCAGCCATACCTTGTCCCTTGCTTAGCCTAGTCCTGGCTTCTCCAGCCAGCCAGCCCACCGTTAGTCTCCACCGGACTACATGTATACGCACTGCCGAGAACCCGCTAAGCACTCCCCTGCTTAGCCCCCATGCTGAGCCCGTCCTGGCTCTTCCCTGACCCTAGTCTGTTCCACCTGACTGGAACCCCTAAGTCTCATAGCACTGGTCTCTCCGTGAGCATCACCAATTGAGCATCCCTCCAAGACCCTATCTCTAGCCTTAGCCCCGGGACTCCAACAGTCCACTCTCAGACCCCCTCACCTAGTCCCCTGACGTAGCCCACTCGAAGACTGACAGTATGCTGCATCGCCCCTGTCTCTGTCCTCTGACGTTGTCATAGAACCCCTCCTGCCGAGTTCAACCTCGGACCCTCCCCTCGGCTTGGCCTCACGCCCATGCCACGCATCGATCCCATCGGGCCTCACCCCGAACATGCACACTGCCTTCGGACCCCTCTGTCCCTGGTCCCAGTCCACCGGTTCCCTTGCAGAGCCTGTCCCAGTCCCTCGGCTCCCCAGCTGAGCTCCGGCCTCCAGACCGGACCCTATGCCAGACCCTCAGTAGGATTACTCACGTATCCTTGGATATCTCCTATCCGAGTCCCATCATTGACAATGGCATACGCGCCTTTCCTTAGCTTTAGTCTTTCTTAGAACCTCGCCTCACACATCCCTTCTATTACCACCGAAGGCGATGTGTTACGAACTCTTTTTACTATCTTATCTTTTTCCTTATCTATTACGTACCACAAGTAATAAGACCTCTTGTCGATACTTTTACTTTCTTACACATGACCGTGAGATACTTAGTCACGTGACTGAGCCTAGACTCTTTAGTCATATGCCTCATGTATTTAATCTCCGTCAGCACTACGTCATGGCTGACTGATACATACCTTACATAGCCACCCTCGCACGGACCAACAACCTAATATGTACAAACAATGTAAACGTATATAAGTCAATACATTCCACCAAGAACTCCAGTCAAGTTCTTGTTGGTTTTTCCCATCATTCACTCGTCTCTATAAGCAAGCCTAGTGTGAGATAGCCCGAGCCATTGTTTGGTTTGAGGTTGTCAACATTAGAACTTGACTGTCATCACTTGCCCTATCTCATACTACCTCTCAACGCCCGTCCTAGTGACGCAGACACGGCCCCTAGCATTAAAGGGATATAGCCGGACCCTAGGCTTTTAAGGGAAATCATTACTCTTTCCACCGCCACTTGGCAACCCTTCCATTTTACATAGCCACGCACACTAGAGTGCGGAGAGACTCGTCTACCTGTAAGGAGCGAGTAGTTGGTGATCTCGAGAGATCTTAAAGGTTTAAACACCACCACACCTACCTACTTTCAAATTTCTTTGCTCGAAAGGGCATGTCCTCGTGAGGCACATTTGTTCTATCGCTAGTCCATACCACTTTTACACGTCAAAAGAGCAGTCTTGTGCCCGACGTTGTAAAAGTTACGTACACTTCGAAGTCAAGAAGTCAGGAAGGTCATTGACCTGATTCTCACCTTGTTGGAGAGCGAAGAGCCTCACAAGTTTTTCTTTTACTTTTCAAAAGGATGTTCCCGATCCTTAAAAGCTTAGGATCCCAATATGCGCCAACGGGCACCCTCCTGGTTCGACCAAAAGTCGAGATCGAACAGGAACCATACGTCTTTCCGGAGGTCGACCCAAACGACGATTTCCTCCTCCCGGAAATTAAACAAGAAGACGAACTCCCAGAAAACGTTCTAGAGTGCATAAGGGCAGGTTTTACTGCAACACGCTCCCAATACGAACCGGAGCATCTCTACGAAGCAGAAGCGTGGTATAGAGAACCATCTCCCCGCTTCTTTATCCAAGATCACGATCTCTCTCCTATCCCCATAAGGCAACCTGTGGAGATTACGAGATCAACAAGAATTCTCAGGAGAAGAGACCTCCTCAGAAAGCCCACACGTATCCCCACCATCCTCACCAAGAAACCCGCCGCCACCAAACGTAATGGACGGCATTGATGCACCCGCACAGCCTGATCTGGCTCAAATGATCGCAACAATGCAGGCCCAACTAACGGTCATGCAAGCCAGCCTGGAGCAGGCAAATACAAGGGCCAGAGAGGCCGAAACAAGGGCAACTAGTGCCGAAGCAAGGTCTGCTGCAGCAGAGACGGTTGCAGCTAGTAGACATAACATAAACGTCTCAAAAAAATTAACAATGGTCCCTGAGCCTCCCACGTTTGATGGCTCATACAAAGAATTCAGAAGTTGGTGGATACGAATGAAAGTATTCATCGAAATGAATAACGAAGCTTACACGTCGAACAAGGAAAGGACCCTAGCAGTCCTAACAAGGATAGGCTCCAAGGACAGAAAAGACCAGCACGGAGCCGCTGACTGGGCAAGGATGCAAATCCTTCGCTCAATGCAAGATCACGATTGGCTAGCAATGGACGATCTAGAGACAACCTTGAAACATAGGTTCATTCCAGAAAACGACCAGGACCAAGCTATGAAGGAACTGGTCGAATACAAACAAGGGGATCGCCAAACGATCCAAGACTTCCTAACCCGATGGGAAGCAATCTACATTCAGGCCCGCAGCGATTCGGCCGCAAGATACTTTGATAAGATAGCGGTGTTCTATCTTGAAAACAACACCAAAGACGAGATCATGAGGATCATGTACCAAGACGGATTACGGTACTCCTCGGTCGAAGAATACCTTCCGGAGATACGCCGGATAGGCACCAATATCGAGGCATTCAAGCTTCGTAAAAAGAAGACCTGGTATTCCCAGGCAGAAGCAAAAGAGCCTTCTGGCTCATGCACGTTCTCGGGCAGAGGGGGGCCCATGGACATCGACGCGGTACGAAAAGGTCCCCTCAAATGTTTCAACTGCAGAGAGGCTCATATGGTCAAAGACTGTAAGAAGCCCAAAAAGGCATGCCCCGAGTGCAAATTCCTTGGGGGAGGGCATAACCGAAGGTGCTCAAAATATCGCAGTGTCCACGCTACGAGCGCTGAGTCTTCGGATGACGAAGAAGTACCTTCATCAAAAGGAAAAGGAAAGGCGAGAGGAGAGCCCACCCTAAAGGCTATCCAACAAATGTCCTCGGTAGAAGAAATTGAGGCATATCTTAAGGACCTTCGGGTCACACAGAAGAAGCAGGGAAAAGAATAGAGTCTCAGAGCCGACCGGGTACTCCTGAGACTCCCCCACCGAACTTTATTTCCTCTTATAATAGGTTTTGTAATTTAGATACAGAATATGGAGAAGAAGAAGAAGAATTCTTCAACTCCCAGGATAAGACAGTTTACGATAGTGACTCGGACAATAGTAGTGATACGTACACCGAAGCCGGGTCCCCACAAGGGCTCGCTGCACGGGAATGCAGGCTTAATTCGGCTACAAAAGAACAAAAAAATAATTTATATACAAAAGAAATCCCAGAATGGATCCTAATCAGGTCCACAAGGCAAAAGAGAGAGCTGTGTCTCACGATACAAGTAGCAGCTTCATCTGCCGAACATAGCATGCACCCAGTCGAAGCACTCCTAGACTCGGGAGCCAACGGAATCTTCGTAGATCTCGCTTGGATCACGAAAAATAAGATAAAAACCACGGAATTAGAAAGACCTATTCCAGTATTCAACGTTGATGGATCAAAGAACTCCGCCAGAAATATCACACATACCGCGGAATTAATCATTGACTACCAAGGACACCGAGAAAAGATAACGGCAGAAGTAACCGATCTCAGAAAGAACCAAATGATACTTGGATACACGTGGTTAAACAAGCACAACCCTGAGATTGATTGGGAAAAAGGAACCCTCAAACTCACAAGATGTCCTCGGACATGTTATCTATTATCCGATCGAACGGTATTCCTGAGAACCTTAGAAGAAAAGGAAATCAACGATGCCCCATATGCTTATCGACGGATTAAGAAACTGGAAATCATACCACCTGAGAAGAAAGAACTCAGTGTGGAAGAAATGGTCCCAAAGGAGTACCACAAATTCTTGGACGTCTTCTCAAAGACATCTTCCGAGCGAATGCCCATACGTAAACCCTGGGATCACGCTATTGACCTTAAAGAAGACTTTAAGCCAAGAAAAGGAAAACTCTATCCAATGTCAGTAGATGAACAAAAAGAAGTCTCTGACTTCATAGACAACCAACTACGAAAGGGGTACATACGACCATCTAAGTCGCCCCAAACAAGCCCAGTATTCTTTATCCCCAAGAAAGATGGGAAGAAAAGGATGGTACAGGATTACCGTCACTTGAACTCAGGAACCATAAAGAACAATTATCCATTACCTTTAATATCTCAGATCGTAGAACGATTAAAAGGAGCTAAATTATTTACAAAAATGGACTTACGTTGGGGATATAACAACGTTCGCGTCAAAGAAGGCGACGAATGGAAGGTGGCCTTTGTATGTCACCAAGGCGCTTTCGAACCCCTGGTTATGTATTTTGGAATGTGTAATTCTCCGGCCACGTTTCAGACGATGATGAACGATATCTTCGCTGATATGCCGGATGTATGTATTGTTTACATAGACGATATTCTAGTATTTACCAAAACGGACGATGAAAAGGAACACGACAGGATCGTACTAGAAGTGTTGAGGAGATTAGAAGAACACGATCTCTTCATTAAACCAGAAAAGTGTACCTTCAAGGTCAAAGAAGTAGAATTCCTCGGAATGATCGTATCGGAGGGAGGCATCATCATGGAAGAAGGAAAGACGAAAGCCATCCGGGCTTGGCCCACTCCCACGAACGTAAAAGGAGTTCGAAGCTTTTTGGGTTTAGCGAATTTTTATCGCCGCTTCATTAAAGACTTCGCCATAGTGGCTAGACCACTCAATGACTTAACAAAGAAAGATCAACCCTGGACTTGGGGGATGAAGGAACAGGCAGCCTTCAATAACTTAAAAGAGAAATTTGTTACCGCCCCCGTTCTCGCTTACCCGGACGAAAACTGCGAATATCGCTTAGAATGCGACGCTTCAGATTTCGCGACAGGGGCTGTCTTATCGTTGCAACGGGAGGGTATTTGGCATCCCGTCGCATTCTCTTCACATTCCATGTCACCGGAACAAAGGAACTATCCCATAGCGGACAAAGAGATGCTAGCCATCATTTTAGCGTTAGAACAATGGAGACACCTTCTGGAAGGAGCGCATCACAAATTCGAAATTTGGACAGATCATGCAAATCTCCAATATTTTATGACTCGCCAAGACCTTAACCGAAGACAAGCACGGTGGTCTCAATGGCTCTCACGCTTCGATTATGAATTAGTCAAGAAGCCAGGAGCTTCTATGGGAAAAGCAGACGCACTCAGCCGACGAGAAGATCACTCGATCGGAATAGAAAACGACAACAAAGGCGTGCAAATGATCCCATCAGAACGCGTGAGAAGAGCAGAGAAAGTAACTTGGGTTCACACAGAAGAAGAACAAATCTTCACCCGAGTAAAGAATGCTCAGTCTAACTTAAGACAAGCGCCTGGTCAACGATTCCTACGGGACGGAACCGGTTTGTTCAAAGAAAATCACAAAATCTACGTACCTGAGGAAGACAACCTTCGCCAGGATATTATCACCTTATATCACAATTCCACCCTAGCAGGTCATGGAGGCGCAGATAAGACTTACGCCCTCATCTCACAATATTATACGTGGGAAGGAATCAAAGACAACGTTAAAGAATATTGCTTTCATTGCGAAAGGTGTAATAGGATGAAACCAACCAACGTTCCCCCAGCTGGGAAACTGATTCCCAATCCTATTCCAGCAGGACCCTGGCAAGACATCTCCACGGACTTTATAACCGACCTACCCTTATCCAATAATTACAACACCATCCTAGTAGTTGTTGATCGATTCTCAAAAGAAGCCGTTTTCATACCAACAAATAAAACCGTCACATCTCTGGAGACGGCTAAACTATATAGAGATCACGTTTGGAAAACACATGGACTTCCACATTCTATTATATCAGATCGAGGTCCACAATTCGCATCACAGATGATGAAAGATCTAGGGAAATGTCTCAAGATCGAACTCTGAATGTCCACAGCATTCCACCCACAAACGGATGGACAAACGGAGCGAGTTAACCGAGATCTATCTCAATATTTACGTTTATACACGGCCGAGAAGCAAGAAGCTTGGTCAGAATGGTTAGTGCTGGCGCAATTCTCATACAATCAATGAGTTCACTTGGCAACTGGAAAGACCCCATTCCAAGTTACCCGATCTTACGAACCACGAATGGGAATAGAACCACCATCTAATTTAAAAACTTCTGTCGTCCCACACTTTGCCGAAGAATGGCAGGACACGCTGGCACAAGTAAAAGAAAATTTAGAAAAGAAACAGTGCCAAATGAAGGAACAGGCAGATAAACACCGTTCCGAATCCCTGAAATACGAAATCGGAGATGAAGTGTGGCTGGCCACAACAAACCTTAACTTAATGAAAACGCGTTTCTCAAAGAAACTCACAGAGCGATGGCTCGGCCCGTATAAGGTCATAGAGTTGATGGGACTCAACGCGGTTAAATTAAAATTACCACGAGGACTGCGCATTCACCCGGTTGTGAACGTAAGCCGCATTAAACCTTATCACGCTCCCTTGATGGGACAACCTTCTTATAAACCCGGACCAGTGGAAGTAACCGACGAAGGGGAAGAACTACACGAAGTCGAGCACATCGTGGATTCCAGGTTGAAAGGACGAACCTTGGAATTTTTGGTTCACTGGAAAGGCTACCTGGAGGAAGAACACTCCTGGGAAACCGAGAAGAATGTCGTAAGATACGTGAAGGATGCGGTCAACGACTTCTACAAACGTGTTCCGAATGCTCCTCGGAGGCTGCGCCTCACTGACACTCTATTTAACGATCTCTTCGAAGATTATGGACCATCTTATGAAGAATATCCCACCTGGTCTCGCCTGGAAGTCGAACCATAGCAGGGGGGTAATGTTACGAACTCTTTTCACTATCTTATCTTTTTCCTTATCTATTACGTACCACAAGTAATAAGACCTCTTGTCGATACTTTTACTTTCTTACACATGACCGTGAGATACTTAGTCACGTGACCGAGCCTAGACTCTTTAGTTATACGCCTCATGTATTTAATCTCCGTCAGCACTACGTCATGGCTGACTGATACATACCTTACATAGCCACCCTCGCACGGACCAACAACCTAATATGTACAAACAATGTAAACGTATATAAGTCAATACATTCCACCAAGAACTCCAGTCAAGTTCTTGTTGGTTTTCCCCATCATTCACTCATCTCTATAAGCAAGCCTAGTGTGAGATAGCCCGAGCCATTGTTTGGTTTGAGGTTGTCAACACGATGCTTCTCTCGCTTAGCCAAGATCATTGATCGACAGGACGCTTCCTGATCGACAGATCCGCAGCGCATATGACTCATCTTCTTAAGCATTTGCCAAGTCATACTTCACTGTTCCCTTTAGAGATGTGCACTCCTTATCCATTCGGCACATCTCCCCTACTTAGCTATACCACAGCTGGTTCCCTTACTTAGACACCCGGTCTGTGCGCACACTTGACTCCTATATAATAGGTGCTCCACCATCCCCAGTAGCTTAGCTTAGTCTACCTGAATCACTGTATACTCTTAGATTCATAGACTCCCTAGTAATCCCAACGCCTTCATCTTGACTCTCGTCTGATGGCCGCTCTGACTCTCGACCCAGCCGCCTACCATGTAGCCTTAAAATGTGAGAACTCACCTTCTCGTGCCTGTTACGCTTGGCCCGGGTAGGGTCGAGCGTAGACTCAAGGGGATTTCTGGGACTAGGGGAGTACCAGCGTTCTTGACGCTACAGTACGACTAAGAACCTTCGGGCAAGGAATCTGCTCACGAAGAGCACGCTCAGCGTCGAAGGATACGATGAGTCCGAGGAGGACGAGTCTTATCCCGGTGTCGGGAGATCGAGCATAGGAGTTATCTCAAGAGTATGATTGAGTAGCTCTAGCTTAGGGAATACAGGCATAGAGACTACGGTTTATATACGAGAGTCATGGAAAGTCATGGAAGCCTGTAGAAGAGACAGGTCGATGCGGGATGAAGAGAGATGTGACTCGGGGAATCGTAAGGACTCAGGGTGAGTCGAAATGAGTCACATCCGCTGCGGATCTGTCGATCAATGTCGATCAGAAGCAGCTGTCGATCAACGATTATCATGAAATGAAGAAGTGGCCGGAACGGCCCGAAGCGACAACGACAGTGGGGTCATTAGTCGGAAATGAAGAAAAGATGCAGTCCGTGGGAGTATCGACCTACATGCTGCGCGAGGGTAGTCTGGGTAATGCCAGATGAGATGGATAGTGATCCATCGAGACTAAACTAGATAAAATAAAGAAATGAAATGAACAGGGCCAGGTCAACTCGTAACAGTGCCTCTACTCATCTCTAGTAGTCCGTTACCCGGACTACTATAGCCCAAGTCCTAGAAGGCGGCTTACCCTCAGGTTTACATGCGACCCTGCCCGGGTCACGCGTAACAGCTGGTCTCTTCGTGAGCATCACCGATTGAGCATCTCTCCGAGACCCCATCTCTAGCCTTAGTCCAGGACTCCAACAGTCCACTCCCAGACCCCCCACCTAGACCCATGACGCAGTCCACTCGTGGACTGACAGTGCGCTGCATTGCCCCTGTCCCCGTCCTCTGACGTCATCACAGAACCTCCTCCAAGCCCAACCTCAGACCCTCTCCTTGGCCTGGCCTTGCACCCATGCCACGCACTGCTCCCTTCAGGCCTCACCCCGAACGTGCACACTGCCCTCGGACTCCCCTGTCCTTGGTCCCAGTCCATCAGTTCTCTCCCAGAACCCATCCCAGTCCCTCAGCTCCTCAGCTGAGCTCCGGCCTCCTGACCAGACTCTATGCCAGACCCTCAGTAGGATTACTCACGTATCCCTGGATATCTCCTATCTGAGTCCCATTATTGACAAAGGTGCATGCGCCTTTCCCTAGCTTTAGCCTTCCTTAGAACCTTGCCTCACACATCCCTTCTATTACCACCGAAGGCAATGCTTCTCTCGCTTAGCCGAGATCATTGATCGACAGGACGCTTCCTGATCAACAGATCCGCAGTGTGTATGACTCATTTCATTAATCATTCGCCGAGTCATACTTCACCGTTTCCTTTAGAGATGTGCACCCCTCATCTATTCAGCATATCTCCTTTACCTAGCTATACCACAGCCGGTTCCCTTACTTAGATGCCCAGTCTGTGCGCACTCTTGCCCCCTATATAATAGGCGCTCCATAGTCCTCCATACCTTAGCTTAGTCTACCTGAATCACCGTGTACCCCTAGATTCATAGACTCACCGATAATCCCAATGCCTTCATCTTGACTCTCATCTGAAGGCCGTCCCAACCCTTGACCTAGCCGCCTACCATGTAGCCTTAGAACGTGAGAACTCACCTTCTCGCACCTCCACTCATCTCTAGTAGTCCGTTACCTGGACTACTATAGCCCGAGTCCTAGAAGGCGGCTTACCCTCAGGTCTATGCGCGACCTTGCCCGGGCCATGCATAACATCAGGTCTTTGATCACAAGTGTTTTACAAGCATCATTAACAGAAAGTGAGGGAAAGTGAGGGCAAAGAGTGATGAGAAGTTGTCATATCCCATACTAACTCATGTCCAACCATGTCTGACCATGTCTGAACCCATTAGATACTAGTCCGATAGTCTGCTTCACTCAGACTTCCATTCAGACTTCTGAACTTTGTTCCATTTTACTTACAACATCTTTCTATCTCCTTTTGTGTTAGTCTTCCTTTACATTCTTGTCCAAACCTGTGTCTTGCTTACAAACACAGCTCCAGTCTTTGAACATCCGGACTTCCGAACTACTTACAAATCTGATACTAATGCTGTTCCCTTTCTTCATATATAAATCTTGTAGATACACATGTATTCTTCAGTCTGAATATCGACTTAGATTATTCACCTCTGATCCATTCTCTGAACCCTCTTGCCTTGATGTCATTTACAATGTTAAGAATCCACTCTGAACTTTGACCCTCTGAAATACTGGGACCTGAGACCACAGCAAGGGTGCAGTGCTCCAACCTGAGTCACTGAAGCCAAGTCCCTTCAAGTCCAAAATCTCAGACTTCCAAATTAGGAAGTCTGGACCTAGATTGGTCTTCGGAGGAAGCTTGGACCAGTCTATCTTCGACCATCCAACTCAGTCTTAACAGAAGTACACAATTGTTGTTGGTGGAAATATGGGCATGTGGATACATGAAAAGTGACCTGCTTGACCTAGGGGAAACTGGGTAGTGCTCATCAACTAGGGTATTGGACCTCTGGAGTGAATTTGAGTTGTGAAGTTGTACTAAACCTTCCTCCTGTATGATTTTGTTAATCAGGGGGAACCAAACCATTTTGAGACTGGTGAAAAGGCAGAAGAATCACTGTTCTTCTTGTTGATCAAGGAAGCAACAGCACTGCTCATGGAAATGGCAGTGATTGGAGGGGTGGTATGGCATTTTGGCATATGTGA
>JBBPSV010001117.1:0-11051 GCA_038093795.1 Retiboletus fuscus
GTGGACTTGAGGGAGTGTATCGATGCACTCCCTTCACTAGTTGTGCGGGATCTGCAGACCATCGCGGCAGTCCATGGACTTACTCCTGGTAGGAAGGTCAACAAGGCAGGGCTAGTGCAGCTCTTGCGCTCTCATTCGTGCATTGCATGCCCTCCTTCATCGTTGTCAGTTCGAATGCGTGCCTTGGCAGAACCGAGGAGGTTGGCCGCGTCCCGTCCCAAGCTTTACACTGTCCGCATCAGTGACGTTGGGTTCATTCGGGAAGGGGACGGCGAATGGTGCATCTCGACGTCGACGTTGCGTATGTATACCTTACTGTCCCCGTACGCCTGTGGAAGCCGACGTATAGGGAACGTCATTGTTGTCGAGTTGCCGTTGAATATACTACCCGCCCTTTCTTTGTCGACTCAATCCCTTCAGACGATTGCAGATGCACATCGTGTTCTGCGGGGTACAGCCTCGCTGTCACTCGACGTGTTACAGCGTCAGTTGTTTGAGCATCAGTGTACCCCCCAGTGCGAGACAAAGTTCATGTTCGCTCGACACCCTCCTGAGTCGCCATCTCTCACCCTCCAGTCTCCGGAGCCGGTTGACATGCTGTTCCCTTTCCGCGCAAGTGATCAATTCAAGTATGATCTCATCCGCGACTGGCAAGCGCGCATGGGCGTTGACAACCAACGGTTGTTGCCGTGCGCGGTCTGTGCACTGCGTTTCAAGCCGTGCGAGATTGTGGAGGTCGATATGCATGAGATTGACCTTGGCTTGCTCTGCAATGACTTCTTGCCGGAGCGTGTCATGCCAACGACGTACAATCTCCAGGCGTACAGTGGAGCAATACTATATCCTAGAGGTTTGCGGGACCGACAGCAATGCGGTGCGGCAGACGTATGCACTTCGTGTTTGAGGTCGCTGAGGGCCGGAAAGCAACCCGAAGATGCTCTCGCTAATTTCCAATATTATGCCTATGACGAGCTTCCGCGCGATGTCGCCGAATGCTTTGCAAGTGTGTCCCTGTTTGACTTGATGTTAGTGTCGAGAGCACGGGCCACCCGTATCAGCTACCTATTCAACCACAAGTCGAGCTCGCATCCAGATGCACAGCAGGGATATGTTCGCGGTAATGTAGCTGTTCTACCACAGGATACGTATAAACTCCGGACCGTGATTCCGCCGTCACGAGACGAGATCCGCGAGGCTATATGCACTTTGTTTGTGTCCTCCTCTACTGTTGCGTCAAGGCAGAACATTGAACAACTCCGCCCGGTGCAGGTCAACAAAGGGGTTGTTCGTGTCCTGGCGACATTCCTTGTTGAGCATAAGCCGTGGTACCAGGGGCGCGTGGTTGTTGACGAAGCGCACATTGCGGATTTGTACGAAGGGGATGCACCATCAGCGGTACCTCAGGCGATGGAGGTTTGTTGCTTACATTCTGACGATGGCTTGTGGGACAATGAGGAACGACCCCACTACCTCGAACCATATGATGCCCTTACACCAAATGATGTGCCCGTTGTCGAGGCCGTCGGTTACACCGCAGGTGACCACTCGCCCACAAGCTATAGGCTTATGAAAGCGTCTGCATTGGCCCATTGTTTAGACGGCAAACGATTCCTTCAGGTTCGCAATGGTGCCGACCTTGTCGGGGATTCGGATCCTGCTTTCCTCTCGTGGGTGTTCCCCCACCTTGATCCTTATGGGATTGGCAGCTTCCATGACGATACTCGAGCCTCGGGGACTAACATTAGTTTCGGTCGGAAGGTTCGCAACCTGTTATTGCAGGACGGGAGCCCCTTCGCCCGCGACCCGTGCTTTGCGTACATCTGTTGGAACATAATGCAGCGTAGGGAATTGAATCGCTCGCTGGTATTCCAGGTATCAGCGGATGACAAGTACTTGCTGGGAAAGACGCTGTACGAGATTGCCCCTGCTATCACAGACATGTTGCGACGATGGCAAGTCGATCCTTGGGCGAAGCCGGAGACGGAACTGCAGAAGCGCGCGTTAGCAGTACTGCACAAGTTGCAGAATGTGTCCTGACATATACGTGGCACGACGGGGTACAAACAGTGTAGGCGGAACGAGTTGCGTGCGTTGATCCGAGCGTTCGGGACTCCGGCGCTCTTCGTCACCCTCAATCCTGCTGACCTGTATAATCCCATGGTGGGCATGTATGGTGGCATTGATGTTGCCAACTGGCAGCATATGTCCCTCCGTGATCGCGCCGCCTTCGTCGCTGGGAACCCTGGGGTGGCTGCAATTGTTTTCGACGAGGTGATACGTGCGTTCCTTGATATTGTGGTTGTCGGCAAGGGGCGAGGCCAGGGTCTATTCGGCGAGTGCGAAGCGTTCTATGGGATGGTTGAGGTACAGGGACGGGGGATGTTACACATTCACCTTCTGTTGTGGATAAAGGGGAACCCAAACCCTGGGCTCTTGCGGGAAAAAATGCAGTCGAGTGATGGTTATCGTACCGCGGTCACAACATGGATGGAGGATACAATAAAGTGCGAGCTACCCGGTCAAACGCATGTCCTGTCCTCGTCCGAGATTGGCAGGCGCCCTGCGGTTGCGGAGGGTGATCTCGACCCACGGATTGTAGAACAACCGCAGATAGCTGATATGACGGCGGATGAATTTCGCATCCAGTACAGCAGCCTGGTCACCGAGCTGGCGAAGATCTGCAACTGGCATGAACATACAGAGACATGTTGGAAACACCTGCGCCATGGGGAACTGCGCGACGATGCACATTGCCACATGCGTATAGATGGATCGACATGGGACGTTACCTTGATCGATCCGTCCACGTCGTCGGTTCCTTTGCGACGTCTGCACCCGAGAATAAATAACTACAATGACGTTGTGATCTTCTTACTGCAGTGTAACATGGACATCAAGTATATCGGTTCGGGCCCCGCGGCGAAAGCCCTTGTGTTCTATGTCACTGATTATATTACAAAGAGTAGTCTCAGTGTGCATGTGGGCCTGGATGCTATCCGTTATGCACTCCAGCGGAACACGGCCCAGACTGCTAGCCACGATGATCCGAGGGCAAGAGAGAAGAGCCTGTTTGTCAAGTCGGTAAATGCCCTCATGGGACGTCAGGAATTGTCGCACCAGCAGGTCATGAGCTACATGATTGGGGGCAGCGATCACTATAAATCTCACTCCTTCGTCTCCCTTAGCTGGGATGCTGTCAATGCATATGTCAGCCGACTCGAAGAACACGTAGCTGAGGAGGACGCGGAGGTCTGTTATGTTACCGTCGATGCCGATGGATTGCGGCAGAACGATCCTGTCAGCGACTATGTCTTATGAAGCAATGATGAATGTTTCGAATCTATGTCTCTGTGGAGCTTTGCGCAACGTGCTGAAAAGGTTCCTGTACCAAAGGAGGATGCAAGGCTGGCACGGGCGCAGGCACGCCAGTCTGATCGCCTGTCAGGTGGAACAAACCGGGCCATGGGGCATCCTGCCAACCCTCATGGCTGCTTTCTCGATGGGCATGCTCAGCATGCAACGCACCTTGTCAGGCTGCGTTCCGAACCGTACATCGTGGTCCTTACTGGCCATGCAATCCCCAGACGGGGTGGTGAGCTTTGTTCAGACGTTTATGAAGAGTGGTGCAGGGCCATGCTTCTGCTGTTCCTACCATGGCGGACCCTGACGGACATCAAGGCTGTGGACGAGTCCTGGTCAGCTGCCTTTGATAGAGCAGTCTTCAGTCTTGAGTGTCAGCGGATCATTGATAACATGGATGTCGAACGCGAGTGTGAAGATGCAAGGACTGACGAGCGTGCCCGTGCAGCCATGTCTATGGTTCTGCCTGACGTGCCTGTCTCTCAACAAACAGACCGCGATGATCTTCAGGCCTTGGAGGACTTGCTTGCATGTGATGATACGCTTGCGGACGGTGATGATGATGGAGGGGTTCATGACGGGTCAATGACTGTCGACAGTGACGCATCATGGGGTGCCATTTTGGATGTGATCCGAACGCTCACCCATGCAAATCTACTGGAAGACAATATTGTACCTGGTGTGTCCATGGCTGGTCATGATCAATGCCAGCCAGACGCACGGCTTGCAGATGGGGTTGAACTCAGATTGATTGCAACCCAGGTGTCACGGTTGAAGGAGATGCAGAAACGCAAGCGCCTGCCTGAGGACGCAGGCTGTCGCAAGGATCCCACCCTGTACAGGACCCATGATGCTGCAAGATCAACTGCTGAAGTCTCGGTGACTACCCTGCAGGATGTTCCGCATGGCGGTGACTCGGTAGACACCATGACAATCCTCGACGCTGTTGCATCCGAGACAGGTATTTGCAATAACGCCGAACAGGACATGGCCTTTCGTATCGTTGGCAAACACCTGATTGCACGAGAGAAGGAACAACTTTTGTTACACGTCTCAGGGATTGGGGGGTCAGGTAAAAGTCATGTCATCAAGGCCATCACAAACCTGTTTGAGCGATTGGGGTGTCGTAAGTGTCTGATGCTTGCAGCGCCGATGGGATGTGCTGCAGTGTTGATCGGAGGAAGTACAATTCATTCATTGACCTTGTTGCCCCGCAGAAAAGGTCAGGTGAATCAGGCAGAACTGGAAGATATCTGGCGTGATGTTGATTACTTGATCATTGACGAGATATCACTGATCTCTGCGAAGCTTCTGAGTGATATTTCGCACAGGTTGTCCTTGGTGAAAGCAGTGGACCCCTTGTGGGCAGGGAAACCATTCGGGGGGATCAACGTAATGTTTACAGGAGACTTTGGTCAGTTGAAACCCATTGGGGAGCATCCCTTATTCGGCAACAAGATCCTTTGTCGGCTGTCAGCTGATATGACGGAGACGGTCAGTGGGCAGTCAGCTTTGCATGGTGCTTATGTTTGGCAGTGTGTCGAGCAAGTGGTCATGCTCCAGAAAAACTGGCGTGCCCTGTCGGACCCTGTGTACATCAATCTGTTGAATCGCATCCGCTCGGGTGTTGCATGGACAGGCCGTGGGACTATGATGCGCGAACAAATTGGGTGTGGGGTGAACTACGAATTGTCCGATTTCGAAACCCTGTCGAGGAGGAGAATTGACTACGTGTTGGCACACACGCCTGACAAGCTAGTCCGGTTCCGGGATGCACCAGTTTTGGTGGCTTGCAAGACCTTCCACGATGCCATTAATGTACGGAAGGCTGTCACGTTTGCACAGCGTGCAGGGCACTCGCTGCACTACTACCGATCGCGTGACACATACAAGAGGCAGGCACTTCCACAACCTGTCCAGCAGTTGGTGTGGAAGATCAGTTCGTCGGCATCTGACAATGCTCTGGGATGCTTGCCTTTGTGCGTCGGAATGCCTGTGATGATTACAGAGAATCTGGCACTGTCGCATGCGGTTGTAAATGGGGCACAAGGGACTGTGCATGGTATCACGTACACACAGGATGCACAAGGATATCGATATGCTTCGTGTATATACGTTCATCTGCCACAATCGAATGTCTGCATTATGGAGGGCCTAGTTGATGTTGTCCCGATAGTACCCTCTGTCTGCAGGTTTAAGTATACAGATCCTCAGGGTAACACTTATTCCATTACCAGATCCCAGGTACCTCTTTTACCAGCATTCACTTTCACCGACTACAAGATCCAAGGAAGGTCCTTGCCTGCAGCCATTGTGGACCTGGCAGGTTGTTGCAGCCTCCAGAGTGTTTACGTCATGCTGTCTTGTGTGAAAGGGCTCGGGTGCCTCCTTGTTCTCAGATGGTTTCCCCCACACAAAGTTTTCCAGGCACTATCTCAAGAGTTTCGCGATGAGTTCCACAGACTCTCGGAGCTGGCACTACAGACCACTGTCTGGTACGAGTCACGGCATGAACCTTTGCCAGTGACGTCAGGATAAGAATTCTGGGTATATAGCTTCACTTTCCACCGCCAGGTGTACTGTGAACAGTGATGAATGTGGGGTAAGAGGGGTATGTGAGAAACTTTTGCAATGGTAAGGTTTAGTTATGGTATGTGCTTCCTGCAGGTCTCAGGCTCACGAATGCCTGAAGCGGTTCTCTTCTTGGTTCACAGACATTCCCTCCTAAACACCATGCAGGGGCTCAGCGATCCTCCCAGCAATGTTGGACTTCTGGTGTCTCCATGCTTTGAAGTTGTGCCACCTCTGGCTGCCATATCACATACAGGCAGCCAGGATCGTATGGTGACCAGATCCTATGTGGACAGTCGAACGAGTCATGGCACCAGTGTCATCTATGTTCTGCTACCACCCATTCTCTGCCCGACATCCACAAGTCATACCCATGCAACCTGTACTTGGTGTAACAGGCAAGTAGTTTGTCTGTCGGCACATTGTTTACGAACTGATGTGTATTGATCAGGCTTTGCTTTCGTGTGGTGAGTTGTGGGTATGCAGAGAAGAAACCCTCTGATGAGATGAAGTTCATCACTGCAGTTAGATGAAACTGGAAGATAGGGGTGATTGAAGAATGCGTAGTTGACTCGACAATGTCAATCTGTCGGTCTTCATTGGTAAGTGTTGTCACTGATGTGATGGGTTGGTTGTGGTGTGGAATCTGACGAGACTTTGCCAGTGGCCATACTGGTATGTAACCATGGGCGCAAAGACGGTTGACGACCTTGTGAACTCAGTGCCATGGAATATATACATCCATGTCATGGGGTGCCCATCCTCCTGTGGGATCGAAGACATGCAGCATGAATGATCCAGAAACCACTGCCCTATGGTTGTGCAACAACAACATGAAATCTCCTGGTTCCAGGGCAAAGGATCTCAGTGCCCAAAGATATCATTGACATATGGCCTTGTGCATGCGCACGTAGTTCAGACTGGACGTCCTTCCATAATTCAACATGTTGGCAATGGACAGTTGACTGACGATCATGTCTGCGATCTCGATGGCCAAACCATCAATGAGTTTGCCATTACTGTACTGCTCACAGTAAGTATGACCCCGTTTTGTGATGCTTCTTCTGACTTACTGTGGCCCAGTTCTTGGGTAGGACAGACATGCAGCACCTGCATGACTGGGTGTTGTATGTTATATCCATGTGTGGACTATATGTGAAGCAATGTCTCTCGATCAGCAATGATGTGCGTCCTGACATGTCATCTATTCAAATATCCTTAACAAATTACTGCTTGTTGTGCGGGTCCTGGTTGCCATCGTCAATCGTGACCGCGCCTGTGACGGCTGCATCATATAGAGAACTCCTCTGCTGTTTGTTCTTGGCCATATCATGACTTTTGTTACCTGTGAGGCTCCTTGATGCTTCTGCTGGCCACTACTCATAGGTTGCAGATCCCAAAGGTGTGCTCATGAAAAGTCTGTGGGATCCTGATCTGGTGGCAGGTATCAGTTGTCCCATCGAAGGTGAGGCTGACATCTCGCATGCCATGCCTGCAACCTATGCTGAAGTCTGTGACTGGGCAGTCATGGCTCAGAAGCCGAAGGTGACAGATCGCACACGCGTGCATGTTCTACTGTACAAGAATCCCGCAGTCCCATCGGATGGCACTGTTTTCCCTGTCACTGTGCGCCTGCAAGGGTTCCTCGGAAAGCACAACCTCTTGTTGTTTGGCACCTGGCCAGGGTAAGCATTCTATCTGACCAGAGCTCCTTGTTTCCTGGTTGATGAGATGGGACTTAGGTCTGAGACAACCTGTGCCTCTGCAATACAACATCTGTCCTTGCATTCTGGCGGGCATGATGACATTTGGGAGGCTTATGTGAATGCGATTACAAACCTGCATAGTCTTGTCCATGCAGTTCTTGGTGGTATGGAGAAGGTAGGATCTGCAGCCCACTGTAGAGACTCGTACATCTCTAGTGTCATATTCCATTGATCCACCACATCCTACAGACTATCCCTTGTCATGTACACTCCATCCGGGCATCATCTACCTAGTCCGGTCTGTCCTTCCTCACCCAGTCTCTTAGTCCTTGGTTAGTCCAGTCCGGTCTATTAGTCCTTTCGTTCGGTCTTCATCGGTCTCCCTTTGTACCACTTACAAGTAGTTATCTTTACCCCTTTCATTCGTCGTCATCATTTATCACTACCGTTTGTCATCACCTTCGCTTCGTTTTATAGTTAGAGTTCGTGTTCCTTATCCCTGACAGTCCTGGGAAATGCCTGGACTATAAAGTCTTGTACCTTTGGTTTTCAAATAGACTTTTCAACTTCGGAGGATCAAAGGATCCTCTCCATGCACACACACACGCATGTACTCGTCACTGTCATTGTCTCCGCCATCTTCCACGTCGCTTGCCCCTTGGACTCACTGTCTGGACTATCATATCTACCATCAGACTACCATTCTCACTACCAGACCATCGCTCTCTTCTCTGGACACACATTCAGAATATCCTCCCTCCTGGACCATTCCCTTCTGGCACTTCACCTCTGCCTTGAACCCTCTTTGGGGACGAACCCATCGCACCCCTCACCTTTTATACTACCTGGACTTCTCCATAGGAGCTGGGTTTGTTGTTCTTCACTGCAAGCTGTCTGCACAATGGAGAGTCTTTACTAAAGTATGTGATCTAGAATTACATGTGCTTCTGTACTCATGTCACTTTAGATGACAGGCGCTGCCAAACACTGCCAAAGCGTGGTGAGAGTATTCAAGGACCCTGCCCAGCAGGCCGAGCGCATTGGCGATAAATGGCAGATCATCGACAGACTTCAGACTGGAAGATGGGATGACCAAAAGGCAGTGGCTTGCGCACCTGCTGTGTTGTGTGAGGGTGATTTTGTAGATGTTGCTGTAACGTTCGACATCTTTACGCTGATGCAGCAATGCACTATCATCCATGCACACCTCAACTTGGAGCATGTGCTGCAATTGATGCCTGCTGACATGGCAGGAAAGGTACACCAATCATGGGCTGGTGTTGGTGTCATCTGACAAATCTTCCAATACCTGAACTTGTGCTGTGGGGACAAGATTGCAGCTCAGGCTGCTGCCCCTTCAGTCATACTGGGCAGAGCAGCCATGACCTTTGTATCCAGTGACAACAGTACTGCAGTCGCTGCAACTGAACACATGGCCTAGCACTTGTGCAACCTTTGCCTGACACACAACTTGGTTGCCCTGCCAGCTGGACCCCTGTTTCTATAATTTGAAGATACCGTGTTGGTAGTACCAACATTGCAAATTGTCCTGTTCCTCACTATGTTATTGCTGGTGGCAGCAAGAGTATATATATATTGTTCGATGCAGACTGCTGGTCTATCAATGGCACCCTGAGTCAAGTGGAAACACGAATCATCTCCAAGTCCACCGGACGATACTGATGATACAAAGCAAGTTAGGTATGCAGCCTGGGTGGCGGGTTTACCACTGCTAGGAGGCTGACGCCATTCAGGTTAGAGGACCTCGTGCTGGACAGCACTGAACATGTGAATCTTGACGATGGCTTGAGGACCATCAATGATACATCTTCGTCACAGTTGTATGCGTACCATATTGTTGTCCATCTAGTCCTGCCTGTGATGGTGACTTCCAGCATTGCCAGTGGAGGTTGCGAGGACTCCCGACATTCTGCTTGAAGACAGTCACATTGTCAACAAACTTTCACCTCCCTGTCTGACTTCTGCAGAGAAAGGAAAGGGCATAGTGGTCAAGGTTCACACTGATGTTCAGCCAACAGATGTTGATGTTGTCACAGTTGATGACATTCCCAGCCTGGTTGATGATGACCATGGAAGAAATCATCCTACTAGCATGGCAGTGACAAGCATCAGTGCAACTGAGTGCACAGTTGAACTGGACCCTGAAGTCCACAGATGTTACCCTGAGTCTACTGTCAAGTGGGTATTCTTGTATGTATCCATGTCTGTCACTCTGATGTCTGCCGAAGACGTTTTTGTATCCTTGTGAACTGGGCATCCAGTGCAATGACAAGCTTCGCTCTTGACATGATTCCATCAGATCTGACTTGGGGCAAGAAGCACTCCTTGACCTCCAACACAGCATTGGTCTGCAACACTGTCAACGAACCTGTCATGGTCTGGGCTGTTGGCTATGTAGTCCAGTCCACATTGGCATCAACAGAGGCAAGCCTCAAGACACATGGAATAGCAGTTGTGCCCCTTAGCCAGGGCACAGCGTTGGAGGCAAAATGTTATCTTGCATGTCTGAAGGGACCCCCTTCCAGTGAGCAGGTCTTTAACCAAGTGGCTGTAACTGACATACCCACTCCAAACAGGAGTACTTGGTGACTGGGATGATATCCATGCAACCTGCTTCATGAAGACAGTTGTCAATGAGAGGGGAGAGACTGTATGCATGTCATCATGTCCCTTGGGTACTCCTCATGTATTGAAACCTCCCTGTATGACGACAGGTGGGACTGCCCTTCACCTCAGTGTATGATGCTTGCAAGCAGTTTTCCAAGTTGAAGAGTGAGATGGCTGCCTTGCCTGCCAACCAGGTTGCCAATGGGGACATTGTACTAGTGGAGTCCAGGATTCGGAGGTTCAGCACTAAACAGGATCAGAGTGTCAGGGGCTGGACCGAGTGGCAGGTCAAGTTTGACCTGCAGTCGGTATGCTTGCTGCACGAGAGCCCTGACCATGTTGAACCTAGTGCTTCTGCATGCAGCAAGCCTCTGCACATATAAATTTGCAGTTCTGTCAATGTCAGTATGTCAGCCGTTCGCCTGTATAATCTTTTCAAATACATAAACTCTGTACTCTGCTTTGTGTGTGCATCCTAGTCCATCCGTTCTCTCATTCATCATGTCGACTGTCATCCAGGTTGGTCGCCTGAACAGACGGGTTCGTCAACATAGGCTGGTGAGTATCGATATCTTGAGGTGCAGCACGCCCTGATTCGTCGGTTTTGCAAGAGGTATCCCAAGATTGTGCAGGGCATCCTCTTCCCTCCACTGTGCCATCTTCCTATGGTGGTTGATGTTCCTACGTGGAAACCCTACAGTGCGGGGGATGGGTTTAGTACACTGCTTGCTCACATTTTCCTTCTCCCTGTGAACGTCAAAGATGTGGATTCGGATGAGGATGACA
>JBBPSV010001118.1:0-11036 GCA_038093795.1 Retiboletus fuscus
TGTATTATATTGGAGCTGTCTACAGGGATACAATATACCAAACTAATCCTAGGCTAACAAACTTGAAGTGCTGACAAGGTTCAGGAAGAAGCAAGGGGGAGAGGAAGCAAAGACACTGAGCACTGAGCGGCCCACAGTGAGCATGAGAGAGATACATACATATGTGTCACAAACTTGGAAGAAAGTACCATGTGCACAAATGGCAGCCCGGGCATTGGTAGTGATGAGGCCATAGTCCTTGTAGGTGGGGTGTGCTTGATAACGATCTAGAAAAGAATGGGTATGTGAGCCGGAGATACAGGAAAGGTGGGACAAGGGTGGTAGCCAAGGACGCACCAATGCAGGCTGGGGAAACATTAGGTTCGTGGAGGGAGTGCAACGAGACAGTGTGAACATGGGCTTCGAAGACAGCTTTTCGGCACTTTGTCAACTACGGAGGTCTGACCAGAGAATGGATTAGTTGAATTTAATTTAAGGGATTTGTCAGTGTTACTGAATGAAAGAAAGGCATCGAGGAGACTCACGTTGATGAGGTGCATCATGTGCCAATGTCGGGGCATCTGTAGGAGTGGGATTCTGGATAACGGATGACATTGATGAGGTCACCAGCATAGTAGCCAGTTTTCATGGTGGTGGTACAAAGTCAAGGCGTGAAAATTAACCGAGTGTACTTAACGTGTCCTTCCAACAGAGTTTTAATGATGTTTCTATCCTTTTTAGGCAAGTTAATGCGATGTTAAGTATTACAATGACATGGTAATATGTGTTAATAACTACTATGTTGATGTTTAATTGCTCTCTACGAGGTGTCAGTAATAGTCAGCCGACCTATGGTAAGGGAATTTAAAACCTTGTTTGACTTCTGGTTTGAGGCAGGCAGGGCATCCTTGAGTTGGCGGTAACCATCGTGAAGTTCATCACAATGCCTCTGATCAGACTCGATGTGCTAATGACAGATGGCCTCATGGCAGTCTAAGGCATTGGCGGTGTTTCTGGCTTGCCGTCCAACCCATCAATTTCTCGGCCACTTTCTGGTATTGTGGCAAAAGGAAGGATGCAGTCGAGGTCCATTGTGAGCATGTCAGCGTATATATAATCGACGAGTGCCTCCACATCCTGCTTTGAACCCTGATCGAAAGGAACAAAAGTTAATGCAGAGCCCCACGCTCCGGAGCTTTGGTAGATGGATTGGTAGTATTCAACAGTCAAGCAGCTATAGCAAGAAGTGGTGGTGACAACGTGAGCACTGCCAGAAAGAAGACCCTCAAGAATTTTGACACCAATTGAACCTTTCCTGACACTTGTAAGAAGTGCACGTATACGCGTGCCGGTTTGCTCTGGACCTTTCCTGAGAGATCACACAACCCCCTCGTATTACAAGGCTTTGATGTGGTTCTTTTGATGCTTGCTAATTCCAGGCTGCGATTTCACGACAGTCCATAGTTTGAGAACGTCTTCTTGAACTGCCACTGGCCATTTCCTCGATGTGGGCCTCCAACTTGCAAACGTTTTCTTGAATGAGCTCAGTGTAAATGATGTTGCCTTTCGCTGTGACCTCAGTATGGGGAGTGGTGGGGAATGTCACTATGAGACAGAATCAGCTACACTGAAAATATCAGATTTTGCCCACTCGCTCACCATCTTCATAAACAGGGGGTTGCCCCAGGACCTCTCTCATGTTATCGATGAGCTGCTGACTGAATTGTTTCGCAAGGGCATACGTATCACCTTTGTTCAGGTTGCAGTGGTCAATATGATACTGCATATAGGTCAGGAGCTTAGGGTTGGCCCTATTGAGAAGAGCAATGCGACAAGCGGTGAGTTCTCGGTCAACAGTTGTAAGGCGGCCGTGGATGATGTCGTAGTACATAAGCAATGCGTCTTGACAGACCCAGTTCCAAGACGAGTTGAAGTGATGGGCTTTTAAGTTTTAATGGATCAAAGGTGGGTTGTATCCCATCGATGTATGTGTCGCCATGCTCTCGTGTGATCGAATCAAGTCAAGCCTGGAGTTGTGCAGACATGGCCTTCTCCTTGTCATGAGCAATCTCACCAGCACAAGAGTCGTGGTTGAGACACATACAGAGTTCAATGCGTTGAGCAGCGAAGCGGTCTTGTTCTGCTTTGAATTTCAAAAGTGACTCTTCACTGTTGATCATGGCCCCTCCTGCCCCACCATCACCGGAACCACCAGAACGACCACTAGACAAGGATACACCGGAACGCAGAGCGTATGCCCCAACAATGGTGTCCAACCATGCCTTGCCCTCAGCTTCAGATGACAGGTGCTTGACGGGCTCCATGATGATCCCAATAGAAGAACACCATCAGCACATGAGGAGCCCAAACCCCAGGTCTTTGACAAGTAACCGGTAACCCCTGATTGCAGAAGCATTGAACCCTCCAGGCATCTTTCCACCAATAAGACACATGATGAGGCCAGATGTGTATTTACTGAGAGTCCCAGAATGTCCAACGCCTAGAGCAGATCCAAGTTCTTCGAGTGGAAGCTCTTCACCTTTCTCAGAAGTGGACGTAAACTTGAGCTGGAGGTCACCCAAAATCTCGTTCTGCAGAGTAGACTTTCCGCCAACAAGGTCCTTGATTGACTTCGTCAATGGGACTTCCTCTGCCCTCTTCTTCAACTTCTGAGTGATGATATAGAGAAGGATGTCAGCAGCCTTTAGAGGTACATCCTCAATGGCACCCGCACTTTCCATGGAAGCAGCTACAGCAGCAGGCGCTGGAGCAGGAATGGGTACTGAGAGAGCGACAGGAGCGATAGGTTCAGCTACAGTGGGCTCTGGAACAGGCGGAACTTCGTCCTCAAAGAGATAGTAGATCTCGTGAGTGTTCTTGGAGTGACAGAGAATTGCCCATTTGCGACTAACAGCATCATCCTGAGGTTCATACTTGGCTTTCAATGTCCGTGTCACCATGCCGGTTAATGTGGGTGATGGTCCAATCTCAATCAAGCATTCAAAGCGATACTGCGTGAACAAAGAATCCTGTGTTCCGATCCAATGGACCGGCAAAGCAAATTAGTAGGATAGCAGCTCCACAAGGATTGTATATGCCAACCTCTGACATTGTTCGGGAGATGCCCAACTTTCTTGGTCCCATTTCTTGAGGACTTTGTCAAGGTGAGGCGAAGACATTTCGCCTGCCCAAAGATACCTAGAGTGGAAAGGCATGTCAATGCCAGGAAGAGGAATTGTCGCAAAGTCACATTCAAGTTTGATATACCCCTTGGACTCCTGCAGCTCTTTCAGCATTGGCATGCTTGTTCAGATTCCGAGACAATGTCGCCCGACATTTCCTTCACTTTTTCCACTGTAAAGTTCAGTGAGCTGCATAAGTTAAATTTAATAATCTTTTGTGTAGTCTTGAGTGAAGATCCATACCTTCGTAATATCGATTTTTTGTTACAGTACCTTTAGATAATTCAGGGCATTGGTCATTGTCTGCAATGCAACCAACTCCCCCGTGCAAACATATTGTTGACCCTGAAACCGTTTGCTGGATCTACATTTATGGAGTCAAGTTAGGAACTTCCTACCTCGACGTTGTAGTTGACAATCTCAAGGAGAGTGCTCATGCGAGTAGAAATAGTATCAATGACTGCGGCATCAGTGAAAGTCTTTGAAATGCAGCTTGGATTCACCTGGACCGCACACATGGCATAGTTGGACCAGTTATGAGCATCGCATTCGACAGCGCGTTGCATGGTGATGCCACGTAGAACACAACTTTGATGAGTGCAGAGATGTCGACCATTTAAAAAGCAATCTGACCTGGACCGAATTGCGTGGCAAAATGCAGGCCATTGGGGTAACTGAAAGTGTACTTGTCAGTGGTGCGTACCTTGAAAATGTCAGTGAAAAGAGGGACCGTTTTGACGTTGCTATTATCCTTGCCCATTGTATTGTCATATGTCATTGTATCATGTAATGCTGGTAGATTGCCTGACCTTTAGTGATACCAATGGCACCGAAGTGAATGGTTTTTTCCTCACGGACCTGGGGGTGTCTGAATCATGGAAGGGGTCGTCCAGAGATGCAAAACTCACTGGACACTGAGAAAAGCGATGGTGCTCATCACTATTGGAAGCAACTTGTGACCTTGAGAATTTCACACATCTGAATCTTAGACTGATTCGGAAAGATAAGGCATAATATCATAGTCAAATCGGATTCAGAATGATCGGAACAACAAAGGCACAATCCAATCTAAGTCTAAATAGCTAAATTTTAGACTTCTTCCCTGCCGCACGTGTGGTATGCCTCTGAGGCTGTGGTCCAGGTCCAGGAGCTGGCCTGGTTACAGATATGCTGCCAGTGGATGATCCAGACCCAATAGGTAATACCTGCGAAGGGTGTGCTGGAACGGCAGGCACTGCCCTTCAAGAGGAGACTTGGCGATTTTGGGGAGCTTGAGCTATAGTGGCGCCGGTGTTACTTACGCCCATTTGAGCGACGTCAGTTGCAAGCTGTGCCACTGCCGATAGCTCAATGCTACTCGTGACTGGATTTAGTCCGACGGGCTGCATAGACACCCTGGAAGTCGCATTGATTTCAAAGGAGGCAACACTGCCAGCCTCAGAGATGGGGGATTGAGGCGGCGAGTCCAAGTAGTCCAGGGAGTCGGACCATTGTATTTCTGCCTGAGGCCTGGAGATGGGGGATGAAATAGGAGCTTCTGCAGCTGTTGGGTCATCATTATCCAATGCATCCAGCATTTCATCTTCCCAGGTACGGGGCACTGCATCTTGAGCACTGGGAGATGTTGCTGCTGTAGCACATGTCACTCCAAAGACACTGCAATTGTAGAAGTCCATTGTATCAATGGCCCACCTGTTGCGTTTGAGCAGCCTCTTGAGGTAGAATTCATAGTCTTCGAGATATTTGATCTGAGTCTGTGCACCAACTTGTGAGAGTTCAGGATCATGTGACAATAGAAAGTGGGCCTAAGGATTCCAACCTATGAGCTGACTTGAAAGCATAGAATACTAAGAAAATAAAGCCTCACCATGATTGCCGCACCGGCTACCAAGCCCTCGGGGATGCTCAAGATACCCAATTTCTCCCCCCTTGCCTTCGGGTGCCCATGCTTCTGATCTGAGAGAGATGACTTGCCACGCAAGACCGTGCGGACAATCTAATAAAATATCAGGTTAATCAGTACATCATGTCATGGTTAAATTTGAATTCAAGGTTACCATTGCAAGAAGTGGACTCCTCAAGAAGTCCGTTGCTGATACCTTTTCAGGATCTGCAAACAAGACAGGAGCCAAAGGCGTGTAGTTCCCAACCCCATCCTTCTTCAGCAAGCATAGGCAGGTTGGGTCGTCCTTCTTGTGGGCAGGTTTGGCAGAAAACAACTCGGTATCTAGACTGAAGGGCGCAAAGTATATGGGGGCCATTTCCTTGACAACCTTGAGAATATTTGATTGCTCTTGGTTGAGAGCACTTGTAAACTAGTATACAGTTGCTATTAATAGGATGAAATCGAGAGTGGGTGAATTAGATGATACATACGACAGAGCCAAATTGCTTGTAGGTCGCCATGGTCTCATGCATACCCTGAGGTACCATGGCATACAGTTCTGCCTGAGCACCACTGACCCTAGAGTCATTTGAGTCCCAGCATGCTGCACTGCGAGGATCTACCATGGGGGGGATTGGACCAATGGGGAAGAGGCCATCGATCACCCAGAAGTGGTGTAGCATGACGTATTTCTTGGCTTGCTGCACAATTTGACTGTTGAATGCATCGGAGCTGTTAAGGATTTGACCACGTTTCTTGGCAGGGATCAACGAAGAAAGCTTGGATAGCTCCTGTTTGGTATGATGAAGCTCTTCGTGTGCTTCAGAGTACGCATGCTGCACAAGGGAAAGTGCCTGGAATCAGAATTTACGATGAGAGAATCAATGCTAAGCAGATGAAACAGTACTTACCTTGCGTAACTCCTGTATCCCGGCATCAGCAGGAGGAACAACCATCACACATTGGAAACGGTCATCCTCCTCAGCATACTCAGGGCCAGAGTCTAAGTCTTCACCATCGAGGTCGAAATGCTCTCCTTTGGAGTTAAAACCATCATGGTGATGGGATAACATCGCACGAAAGGACTCTAAAATAGGTTGGAGGCAAAGAGAGGAGAGATGGTGCACAACGAAGGACGACAGGCACTTACCCGGGGATTTATATCCTTTCGAACCTGGGAGAGTAAGTAATCAGACCACGTATTTGACACCTATGCCCTCTATTGTTGTCACACTGTTTAGCATAGCAGTGTTCAACGATGATGTAATTGGGAGTGGTGGAGAGCGTCACTTTGAACCTGGAATGTGTATCTTTACTCGTGAACTTTGTTTTGGTCCTGACAGCAAACGGGCAAACCTTTAATTGAGCTTGCAGCTGTGGTATACAAACCCTAGTGAACACATCAGGAGAGTCTATTAAGTCATGGTACTTTGAACTCGTGTCCACGTAGTCACCTCATTTCAACTCCTTTTGCAGCGGTTACTGTAAGGGTTCATTGAGTTGTCAATGATCACGATGTTAGACCCTATCACGAGGCAAACCAGTGGATCAATGACAAATTAGGGGACAAATTTTGATATCATCACTTGCTGCCGCACCACGCTCCCTGAAGGCCCGACACTCCAAGCATGATTTGATAAAAATAAGTCAGCTCAAAGGATGAAAAGTGGTCCAAGAACATAATACATATGCTATCATGAGTTCATGCGGAGGTACATATCACCATCAAGATGGTCGACAATGAAATACTCGTACTGGTGATCGTTATCAGGGACTAGAATGGCACCATGGATTATAGAACACAAGGGAATAAAGGTGCACTGGAGACGGGGAACAAGCTTCATGCGCTTGAGTTTGAGATTGTGGTCAATGGAATGGGTGGCACCAGTCTTGGCAGTGTAGGGGTGAACAAAAGCAAACACCAAAGTTTGAGCCATATTTGGAATGTTGCATGTGAAGATGAAGAGAAGCTGAGCAAAAGCCGTTTCAGTTTTGGTGTCCTGGAAAAGTACAGAGTCATATCGTGGACGACCGAAAAACAAAGGGTTGCAGCGGAGGTGGTCGGTTGACAATTTCCAGTCGACGTACGACTCATAACCCACTTTGACATATCGGTATTCAGTTATCTGTTAATTATAAGTCTCAGAGTGACAAGATTGAAAGCGAGAACCTACCTTGGAGTCAGCAGCGAGTGAGATCATGGATTGAACATTGAAACCATAAGCATTGAGTGAGTGGTTGAGAAATTCGCAGAGTTTTTTGTGGAATTGAACAAAGGAACGATCGGAATGCTCCTTGCTCTCCACATCTGCTAGTGTCGCTGATGGACACTTTGAATCCAGCTTGACGTTCCTGCAATCTCCTGGACCAATGACAGGTTCGGCTTCAATGTCCGCCTCATCACCATCTTGTAAACCTTTTTCTTCCACACCCAAGTCTTCATCAATGCGGTCCATGTGCATGCGGATTAGCTTCATTGCAAGTCGGTGATGGTCAACTTGTAGAACCTACGTTTTTATTGTCCTTAGTTAGAGTCCATACAACAACTGAATGATATCATACCTGACCAGCAACATCTTTGCCATTGGACCAAAGCTGATAGGCTTCCTTTAACGGACCATGCATACCTTCGTTCAGGCAGGTGCTATAGTTACGTGCAGCACCTTTGTTGCAAATATCCCGGATGACATGCTTTGCAAGGTGCACTTTGGGGAAATCCCAGTTGACTTTGAGGCCCTTGGTGGCTTGAGGCTTCTGAGCCACTTCAATATATCCCTAGACATGGAGAGAGCTCAGACCTGTATACCAGTTCAGATAATGCAAACTGCGACATACCTTCAAGGCCTTATCGAAAGCCTGTAGTTCATTCTCAAATGCTCTTAGAGTACTCTCCATCTGGACGTTCAACCCAACAAGGGAGTCAAGCCGAAGGTAGCTGGCTAGGACTTGCAGAATGCTATATCCCTCGGTGGTGATATCCTTTTTCAGAACGTGGAGAGCAGCATAGAAGACCTGCTGAAATTGAGAGTTAATGATCATTGGACATAAGCTGGTGCCACCGTAAAGAAACCGTACCATAGAAAGGTCTCATAATTTGTTGCCGTCTGCGAAGGAGACAAGGATTACTTCTTGAAAGTGATTGAGACCCCTCCGGTGTGGAAACTTGCCAACACTGTAATAATACACCAAGATTTAAATGGGTAAATATCAAGATTAATATTAATACACACTATTTCTCTAGAATACCTTGTGTTACATTTCATTCCCTTTTTGCCCCTGTCTCCACTTCAGTGCCCATCCCCTGGCCACCTTCTCTTCGACTTCGCCCTACTTCCAGACCATGAGTAGATCATCATTGGACTCTTCTTTCGTCCCATGATTCCCCTTTTCTCAAGGAGACACCCTTGATCGTTGGACTTTGCCTTTTCCCGTACTTATTGAGAAGATCATCCTTCAACACTTGGACTCCTTCTCCTATAGTACCTTCACTATGGGTCTTTTACCTTTACCATCACTAGATACCTTTCATCTCCCAATGTTCCCCTTTGCTCTGAACCCTGGACCGATACTATGGTTGCACTCCAACCCAACCTAGTATACTTTAGTTCACTAGTTATCTCTCCATACCTCGCTCTACTTGTACTATGCTCCCACTAGTACTTGTATCTCAATCTAACGAGTTCCTGTGGACTTCGTCTGATTCCCTCGCCTCAGCCCTTGACCACCCTTCGCTCCCATAGCAATGGCAGCCCTCTAGTAGCACCATGGCTAGAGGTTCTTTGTGTCGTCCAAGCTTCCGACCCCCCCCTTTGTCCACTTGACTCCTTTGAGATCATGCCTAGCCTACGGCAAAGCATAACAAAAGATCAAGCTTCTTATCTTGTGTGGACTACCTCCGTTGTAGCTCCAATACCCTCTGATTCTCGAGCGTGCTCTCCGTGAGCAGATCCCTCAAATCCTTGAACCACCATTGCGTCCCGACGACCCACCATCAATCCTCGTTGGTCTAGACCACAAGAACCTCCACCCACTGACCTATCTGAGTTGGAAGCCCCCCAAGATACTGCGTCATCCCCAGACACCAACCTGGACTTAGACCTTGATACTCTCTTTGAACCCGAAGAAGAGCTCACCCTTCAACACCGGTTTTCTTCAGAGCTAACCATTCCAAGAGAACCAACCCCACCGTCGCCAACCCCCAGAACACGAAACCCTCCCTTTGGAGGATTCCCACTCTCGTATCCACCTCCAACTGTTTCCCCCCAATCTACCATGCCAGCAGCAGCAGCTACCAAACCCACCGAGCTTTGCCTTGGAACCCCTGAGGACTTTGACGGATCGTTTGCCAAAGCCAAAGATTGGCTCAGGACCGTCACCTTTTACCTAGCCATAAACTCTGAAGTCTACGACACCGATGCCAAGAAGGTGGCCTACGCTCTATCATTCATGAAGAAAGGATCAGCCAAAGTCTGGGCAGCCACCTTCAGACAGAAGATCCTTGCTCAAGCCACGCTCAACCTAGGAACTTTTGCCAACTTCTGCGACTCTTTCTCCAAGTTCTTCGTCTGAAAGGACACCATCACCTCCAGCCTCCACTGGCTCACCATGACCAAGATGGTCAAGAACAAGCATGGGGACTACTCCCCCTCCCTCACCGAATATACTGCTCGCTTCCAAAACCACGTTGCCATCTCAAAGGTCACTGACACCAACGTCCTTATCAGCTACTATGCCATCGGAATTCCTGAGCCCTTAATGTGGAAGATTCAGAGCATGGAGACCCCTCTGGATAAAATCAAAGACTGGTATACCAAAGCCACCCACTTCGCAGCCATGAAGGAACGAGCTAGGGACCTTGCAAAACGAGGGAGCGGAAAAGTCTTCCATGGACTCCACTCTATTCCGAAGTCCACCCCCCCTGATCCCGATGCTATGGACGTAGATGCCGTATGCACTGTCCTTATCCCCAAACTCACACCTGCTGAGCGGAAGTGATGCATCGAAAACAACCTTTGTTTCTGCTGCCGGGAAGGGGGGCACCTCTCCACTAATTGCCCCAAATTCTCCAAAGGAAAGAAACCGGCGGTCAAGGCGGTCGCTACCTCAGACGTTCCCAAGTTGGAAGAAATCCTGGACGATGCAGACGAAGATGAAGATGGGGTAGCAGTCAGAAGAGTTTCATTTTCCCAGGATTTTTAAAGAGGGGGCCTGCTACAACATCTACGTCCCCCAGTGCTTCGGTAACTGTAACTTCTACTACAAACTCCATGCAAATTCCAGTACAAGTTATTATTCCTTCGCACACCCTCCAAACCATTGACACCCGAGCCTTAATTGATAGTGGAGCAGATGTCTGCTGCCTTGATTGGGGGTTCGCTAAGAAACACAAGATTCCTCTGACCAAACTTGACCACCCGGTCTACGCCAAGAACGCCGATGGGACCATTAATACCAAAGGAACTATCCGATATATCGCCGACCTCTTTGTCTCTACTGAAGGCCTCATTCACCAAATCACCTGCCATGTCATGCACCTCAGCAAGGATAACCTATTCCTCGGAATCCCCCTGGCTGTGGAAGGCCAACCCAACCATCGACTGGACGAAGAGAACCCTTCGGATCGCCAAAACCACCGATGAGTCAAAACTCCTCTTCTCCCTCCATCAAGGAGCTTACCTACGACAAGAGAAAATCTTTGTTCCCCCTCGACCTCCACCATGCTATGTCTTTGTCAATTCGGTTCATGATGAGTGCCTGTATGCCTACAACGGATGGGAGGACAAATGTGACTTCCTAACCCGTTGAAGAACAACAAACCCGGCTCCTATGGAGAAGTCCAGGTAGTATGAAAGGTGAGGGGTGTGATGGGTTCGTCCCCAAAGAGGGTTCGAGGCGGAGGTGAAGTGCCAGAAGGGAATGGTCCAGGAGGAAGGATATTCCGGACGTGTGTCCAGAGAAGAGAGCGATAGTCCGGTAGCGAGAATGGTAGT
>JBBPSV010001120.1:0-11020 GCA_038093795.1 Retiboletus fuscus
CAGGCAACTGCAACTGGTCAAGTCTGAAAAATCAGGCAACTGGCAACTGCAGTCCAGTTGCGACCAGTTGCGGTCCAGTCCAGTTGCCAGTCTTTTTGCAGTTGTGCAACTGGACTTTAAAACACTAACCGAGAGAATAGCCAACACGGCTAACGGTGCCATCATGAAAATGGTCGGACCAGGAACAGTATACATATTACAACCGTTCTCACAGAAACCCTCGCATATTACTATACTCACCGGAGTATGGTATGCACCAGATGCATCACACCGATTATTATCGGTTACCACACTCACCAAAAATGGTTACAAGTGCGAGATTAAAGAAACTACCAAGATCTGGGATAGCAAACGACATTTGGTCATACAGGCATCTGCTTTATTACCAAACAATCCACTCCACTGGTTTCAGTCTGTGTCGATTACTCCAGATGGTGGGATCAAGTCGTTACAAGATGTGAAGAATTACGACCTGTGACATATGTGTTTCGGGCACACGTCTAAAAATGCCCTTCGTCATGCACACCAAGCCACTAAAGGTGTTCCACTTTTTCCTTCCCCACCAGCGTCATATCCTCCTTGCCCTGGTTGTGCTATGGGAAAAATGCATGAACGAGAACTACCTGCCTCATCCAAGCGAGCTACCACTCTACTTGGTGAGATCCATACTGACCTGGTTGAACTGCTGATGTTGTCACGGATCAAGGCCAAATGGATCATGACCTTTATAGATGATTACTCTGGCTTCGCCGCATGTGTTTTTATCGCACGCAAGTCCGATGCTTTCCACCGGTTCAAAGCACTGGTTGCTTGGGCTGAGACCCAGACGGGTTACACACTCCACTCTGTTTGCTCAGATCGAGGAGGGGAATATCTTAATCAAGATCTTTCGGCGTTCTTCGCGTCCAAAGGGATTGTTCACAGAACATCCATTCCACACCTCCCACAGCAGAATGGAAGAGCAGAACGCTTCAATCGGACTATCTTAGAGAAAGCAGAAGCTATGAGACATCATGCTGGATTGCCCGACATCTTCTGGCAAGATGCAGTAGAGACTGCACTCCACATATACAATCATCAACCCATGCGATGTATCAATTGGAGAACACCTATAGAACTCTGGAATGGAAATGTTCCAGATGTATCTTACTTCAAAGTGTTTGGGTCACTGGCTTATGTTTTCATACCTAAGGACCAACGAGTCAACAAACTAAAGCTGAAGGCAGAGGAGATGACATTTATTGGATACGAATCCAACACCAAAGCTTATCGTTTCTGGTCAAAAACGAGAAGATGAGTCATCATCTCTTTGACTGCCACATTCGACAAATTCACATTTCCACATCGTCCCAGAGAAGCGTATGATAAACTACCCGACCAACCACCTTCACCTGATGAAGATAATGATAACATCAAATCCTGAGATAAAGACTCTCAAGAGAAGGACGCTTCTCTACCTATAGGGATTAGAGTCAGAGCTTGAGGAGACCTGCATCAAGCACCACTTCCTCAAGATCAGAGATTGCAACACTCTGAATCATCAAGACCGTCAAGATCATCAACACCTTCCACTCAACACTCATCACACGACTCTCATCGTTCTCACCATTCACACATGGATGAAGAACCAGATCCACCTACGATGGATCCACCTACGATGGATCCACCACCTAGAGAACCATCACCGATAAGAACGGACTCTAGACCACCTCCTGATTACCTGGGCACACTCACTAGACCCAAGATGCCTAGACCATCCTCATGGCTACCTCCTAGACGAGCTAAGATGGAGTGGGATGTGGATCATAGACAACTACCACATCAGAGAAGACCAGATCATACCAGATCTGAGAGTCATGAAGAGGAACAGGAGAGACAAGCATCCCCTGAACCAAGACAATCCGGAAGAGCTAAGAAGCCTACATCGAAACCAGATAACGCCTATGGAGATAGACCACCTGTCGATATTGAGAAAGATCTCAAGGCAGGAAAGGATCTACTTCAGGAGGAGTCACCTAGACCAAGTGAAGACTTGAGACCTACCAATGAGCAGGATGACTTAGGTCAGATGTATAGCACTCAATGGTTTCAGGTTCATGCAGTTGCAGCAGCCCATGCTATTGGGATACCGGTACACTACCGAGACGTGGCCAAGCTACCACAATCAGAGCAACATGATTGGCATGAATCTATGAAGGAAGAGATGGAATCGTTGAAGAAGAGAGAAGTTTGGGAGCTTACAGATCTACCACTGGGACGAACGCCCATTATGGAAAGATGAACATACGTTGTCAAGCCAAATGGACGCAAGAAGTCACACTTTGTCGCTAAAGGCTTTACACAAGTCTTTGGGTTGGATTATGAACATACCTTTGCACCAGTACCTCACTTCGAAACAGCCAGGTTACTATTTGCTATCGCATGCCAGCAGAACTGGCTCATCCACACATTGGATGTCGTGACTGCATTCCTCTTCGGACAGCTTGACGAAGAGATCTACATGAAGCAGCCAGAAAGTTTTGTTCAACAGGGACAGGAGAAAAAAGTTTGCCGATTAAAGAGAGCGATATATGGATTGAAGCAGGCAGCACTTCAATGGAACAAAGCTCTATACAAGACTCTACTGGAATTTGGCTATCGCCATTCTTACACAGATCCAGGAGTCTATGTCAAATTCGTTAATCAAGATATCGTTGTTCTTATCATCTATGTTGACGACACCCTCTTCATGGGCAACAATGATGCTCTCGTCCTCACAGAGAAAGCTATCTTCATGAAACGATGGGAATCATGAGACCTAGGTGAGGTGAAGGAATACCTCAACATGAGGATTACCAGAGACCGCACAGCATGCACTCTGAGACTTGATCAAATCAAGTATATTGAAAAGGTTATCAAGCGTTTCAGGCTAGAAAACGCTAAGCCTGCAAGGACACCACTTCCATCAGACTACAACCCCTCACCAGCGCCAGATGACTACACTGCCACACCTAAACTACGCACCGAATATCAGTCCATCATCGGTTCCATCCTATATGCTATGCTGGGAACCAGACCTGATCTTGCCTTCGCCATTATCAAGATGTCACAGTTCTCATCAAACCCTACAGAGAAGCATAAGCAGATGGCGTTGTAGAAACAACGGAAAGTTTGGGATAACTCTCCTATAGGTAAAGGGTACGTTCATTCGTCCCTATAAGGAGGTCCAAAGGCAGAGGTGGTATGCCGGATGGAAGGTGGTCCGAGGAAGAAGAAGAGGGTCCGAAGGTAATCTGGACCAAGAATCGGTAGTCCAGAGGTACATGCAATAGTCCGGACTCGTTAGTCCGAGACGAAAGGCGGTCGGTGACGGCAAAGACGACGGAGACGTGCAGATGGATGGACGTGCGATGCGGAAGATACGTGCGAAGAAACAGAAGATGTATTTCAAATGGGATGTACAAGACTTTATAGTCTGGGCATATCCCGGACTGTGAAGGGTTGATGAAACGACAAGTACAAACTCTAAAAAGCGGAGGGAATATGAAATGATACGTTGTGATGACGGTGACATATGTCTGAGACCGAAAAGGATATATCGAAATGACTACAAAGTGATAAGGTGAAACCGACATGGACCGGACTAAGACAACGTGGACCGGATTGACTCGGACGGACTCGGATAGTCCCGGACAGATCGGATAGATGTCGGATATGCTCCTATACGAGAACAGAGATCCCCAGATCTCTACAGTGTTATACATCATTCGCTACCTCCTTGGCACAAAGACTCTTTGTTTGCTATACAAGGGGAGAACGCCAAAGACTAAGAAAGGGTTTTTATCCTACAGTGACACCGATTGGGCCGGAGACCTGGAGACTAGAAGATCTACCACAGGTTATGCTATCCAGTTTGCGGATTGCATTGTCTCCTGGCTATCAAGACGACAGAAGCATGTAGTACACTCTTCAACAGAAGCCGAGTACATCGCTATGACAGAAGTCGCAAAGCAAGTTGCATGGATTCGGAACCTCTTATCCAAACTTGGTTTTATGCTTAAAGCTGTACCACTCTTAGTGGACAACCAAGGTGCAATCTTCCTCACTTCGAACCCAGCTCAGGAAGGACAATCCAAGCACATTGGAATCTCATACCACTATATCCGAGATGCCATCCAGGAGTTTGGAGAGATATCCTTGTTCTATGTACCAACGCAAGAACAGCTAGCAGATATCTTCACAAAGAACCTCACATGGCAGAAGTTCGAACTGAACCGCACACGTATCGGCCTCACACCATTTCCCAAGTCGCAATTGAAATAGTGAGGAGGAGTATCGGGAATCATGGTATTCATATCTTATCTTTCTTATCATCTACCATGATTCTAGGCGGGCCTGGACAGAGGCCATTATGCTATCTCTATTACTCACCACATATGACATCATAGATAACAGATATCTTATCGTCCAATAGGACGACAGCTGACTGAGAAATGTCTTGGCATTACCAAGACTATTTCCAATACCTTACCAATGTATTACACATACATTCCATGACATTCTTTAATGTTCCATGGACTTACCTATTACGATAGAGACATACATACGTACACACAGACACAATATCCTATAAGTAGGACGTGTCTTCACTCTCACAATATAAGTCTTATTCCTACTCGGAACCCCAGTCAGCTACTCAAGACTTCAGCTATACGCTTCACGATCACTCACTCTCCTAGAAGTGAGTATCTCCCACTTCAGGCCCACTTGTTTCCCTCGTTGCCCTCAGCTGCGCACGTGGAATTACCTGTGGTATTTCCATATGTCTCAGCCCCAATGGGCATCCCGACAAACCAAGTCGTTTGCACAACCTCAGGAACTCATTGACTTGTCGCTTTAAGCGCCTTGGTGACCTCGCAGATATCAACAAGTCCATTTCTATGGAAGAGGAGGCAATACGTCTCACTCCCAATCACAATCCTGACAGGCCAGGTTCGCTGAACAGCCTTGGGAAGTCATTATATCGTCGCTTTGGGTGCCTCAGTGACCTTGCAGACATCAACAAGTCTATTTCAATGTTTGAGGAGGCATTGCGTCTCACTCCCAATGGCCATCCCCACAGGCGAAATCGGTTGGGCGACCTTGCGACCTCATTATGTCTTCGCTTTGGGCATCTTTTCGACCTTGCAGACATCAACAAGTCCATCTCGATGTCCGAGGAGGTGTTGTTTCTTACTCCTAATGACGATCCCTACAAGCCAAACTGGTTGGAACAGCTCGGTATCTCACTATCTTGTCGCTTTCACCTCCTCGGTGACCTCGCAGACATCAATGAATCCATTTCAATGACAAAGGAGGCAATACGTCTTACCCCCAGTGCCCATCCTGACAAGCCAATTCGACCGAACAACCTTGGGTCCTCATTACTCTGTCGCTTTAAGCACCTCGGTGACCTTGCAGACATCAACGAGTCCATTCCGGTGCTTGACGATGCATTGCATCTCACTCCCAATGGCCATCCCAACAAGCCAGCTCGGTTGGACACTCTTGGGGAGTTATTATCTCATCGCTTTGAGCGCCTCGGTGACATCGCAGACATCACCAAGTCTATTTCGATGTCAGAGGAGGCATTGCATCTCACTCCCAATGACCATCCTAACCAGCCACGTTTCTTGCACACCGTTGGGGATGCATTCATGAAATATTTCGAGCGTTCTCGTGATCCTTCTCATCTCTCGGCTGCCACTTCGCACTTTTCAGTAGCCAGTCATGCGTCCACAGGGTCCACTCATTCTCGTTTCCATGCTGCTCGCAGCTGGATTTCCTCTGCACGCTTGGAAGGCAACTCCCAGGCTGTGCTTGATGCGTATACAGCCACTATCGACCTTCTTCCTCAGTTGGCATGGCTCGGCCTTCCACTCGCAGAGCGCCACCGTATACTCCTCCAAGTTGCAGATGTAGCACGAGATGCAGCCACGGCTGCTCTCGAAGCTGGCTGTCCTGAACAGGCTGTCGAGTGGCTCGAGCAAGGACGTTCAATTGTTTGGAGTCAGTTCCTGCAGCTTCGCACTCCAGTCGACGAACTTTGTGTTAAGCATCCAGCCCTTGCCCATCAATTTCAACGAATCTCCCTAGAGCTGGAACACGCTAGCTGTCATGACAATGTCGCATCCCCCAGGTTGGTGAACGACTTAGTTTCTGGCGCCCGGTCGCTCGAGGAAGAAGTCCAGAAGCACCATAACCTTGCTCTCAGGCGAGAAAGGCTCCTCCTCGAAATACGGTCTTTACCAGGTTTCGAAGAGTGTACTCCGTTTATTGCTCAAGCGCAATCGGCTTATCATCTCTCGCGACGACATTTCTGCACTCATCCCCTCTGACGAGAACCTCGACTCACACCAATTGTTTAACATGCTGTTCGTCGAAGATGGCATGAAAGGAAATGATCG
Organism: Retiboletus fuscus; assembly: GCA_038093795.1. NCBI lineage: Eukaryota > Fungi > Basidiomycota > Agaricomycetes > Boletales > Boletaceae > Retiboletus > Retiboletus fuscus. The sequence goes on from JBBPSV010001120.1 coordinate 6,426, forward strand.
GGCGGTCAAGGTTAAACCACAACAAATTGCAGGATGTGCACCCGACGACCTGTGTGTGCACGTCGCTGGCAGCCAGTAATACCACCGATCCTCCTCCTAGTCATCACACGACGTACACGCCTCGTCCCGCGATGCCAATCACCCCTGCTGCAACAGTTCTCGGTAAGTCCGCTTCCCAGCCCCAGAAAACCACAACGGTGGACAACACAATAGCGTCGCGATAGAGGACGCGCTCGGCGTGTTCTTCTTCTTGGGCTCGTACGGCACGCGTACGAGCCATCGCTTCTCCTCCAGCGTTTGGTCTGGTGTGCCCTTCGCCCCCACCTCGTCGCTCTCGTGCACTTGCATTAACTGGATCATGCGTCCGACGGACTCATACACTTCTCCTGTGCAACCATGTCAACACCACCGAAGCCCGCACCGTGCGAAACGGTATTGAAAGAAGACACGCACCCCTGCGCGGGCCTCTGCCCTTTTCGCCGTAGTCGAGCTCTACTAACCCCTCGTAATACTCGTGGCTCATGTTCCAAAACGTATCCTCCGTCAGAACTTTGTGGCGCACGGACTCTGTGTAGTCAACATAGCAAGGAACCCGTCGGTAATGTACGATGCGAATAAAGGGAAACAATGACCTACTGTCCGCGGCTAGAAATCTCAACATGGTGCTCGCAGCGAGAATCACGCCGGCGCGTCGATCCTTGAGCAGACCCAACAGATCTTGGACGATTTGACCGCGCAGCTCCTCTGTGGACGAACCGTAAACTTTTCGTCACGCAAAAAGGGTGGGATCTTCTGTGACTTTACCTTCTGCAGAGAATAATCGCAAAATTTCCATCGCAATGCTCTGTACTCTCCGACGTGGAGAACACAATGCGTTCACTACGTGTGGGACCAAGCTCTGGGTGTCGGATTTCGGGAGCGCGCATCCGTCTTCATCTGCAGGGGAGTAAGCGGCAAATTGGGAGAGACTATAGGAGGCCCACGGAATCTAGCGATAACTCGCAGGTAGTGCAAGCTTGCGTGAGTACTCTCGTAGTGTGGAGATTTGATCATGTCGCTCAACGTGCCGATGGCACCAGCGTTCAAGACAGCAGTTCGCAACAGTTCTGCAACCAAACGGGTTGTCAAACGTACTCCGAGCCAACCGACCGATGCGACTGACCACACTCGAGTAGTTCGGATAGGACCTGGAGACCATCTTCTCCGCGCAGACCGTCGAACCAGCGACGCTGAAGCATGCTCACGATAACGTGCGAAACGGGCTCGTTGGATACCATTACAGCAACATCATCTGACCGAGCGGATAAATAAGCCCACTCTCGTCACTGTCCACCAGGGTGACTTACCAATCTTCACGAGCCGCGCCAGCGCAGAGGCAGCAGAAAGAGCAGTCGATTTTTTGTCGAGCCGAGCGACAAGGACAGGGATCGTTTTTTCTGCCTCGATGGCCTCTCTCACGGCCGTCCTCACTAGCGCTGTGACTTGGAGTTTCAGAGATGCGACATCGTAACTCACCTTGCGTATCGCCAAGTGTTACCAAAGCGAGGATAGCACCGTCGCGCTTGCTTGGAGCGTCATTCTGAACTCGTTTGGCGAAATATCGCAGGTAATCGCCCTGGGACAACGCGTGTTGGACGTCCGCTACGTCACAATCAGCCACAGGAGCGGAGTTGATTAGAGGTGGAACACGCGACCATACCATGTTTCGCGAATTCGACCAACGCATGACATGTTACTTGCTTGGTCTCGTCAGAGCATTGATCGAGCATGTCAAAGAAAGTGGAGAGTACTCCGAATCGGAGCATCTTGTTCCGGAGGTCGTCTGGGAATTCTTGTCAACGACCATTCTTGTCTAGATTGCTATCATGGACAAACCGTCTGGAAGGCAGGAGCAAAGGACACGGATAGCCGACGGTGTGACAAAGTCGTCGCAGTGCTTGACCAGTTTGAGAAGGGTAGGAATTGTCGGTCCTGCTTTCATGGGGTCCCTACCGCCTTCTGCGACATCTCAGCGGGGGGTGAACTGACTACAGGAACATGCATACCGTGTTTCGCCAATCCATCCATGACGTTCAACGCGGAGACCAGCGCGGGAATGCCTACCGAGATCAACGTTAGCCTCAGATGTGATCGCTCATACTGCATTACTTGCATTTTGAACGCAGCGCCTCGGTAATGTCAGTCACTGCGCCGATATCGATGAGTCTCTGGGCAAGTTCGACGTCCACTAGAGCAGAGATTATCAGGACAGGAGGTCACGAAGCCGAACAGTGCCAACGCACGCTTCATCAGCATGGACAAGGCTTGCGCGCTATGGAAAGCAAGGGTGGAAGTTCCCTCCTCGTGTTTATCGATACGCGTGTTGTCACAAAATTGGACGAGCCTCCTCAGGTTTTCTTTGTTGATGAGTCCGAGCTTCAAGTCTGTCCGCTTACAAAGAGACGGCAAGTATGTGCAAGCCTGACGGCATTCCTTGCTCTTTAAAAGTTCAGAGACATCATCCGTGATCTGTCGAACGAGTTCGTTGTGGGTCTCCGAAGGCCATTCCCACTCCAACTCGCAGTACATGACCGCAGTAGTGAGTCGTACCATTTTATCTTTGTTGTTAAAAAATGCAGCTAAAATCGTTCCTGCGTTCTCATAGACACTGATCGCCTCTTTGCAGATATCTAAGCATGTACCGTCATCAGCACTGAGGGAAACCTGAGATATAAACCCACCGAAGCTCGACATGAAAGCCAGACGATCCAGCACGTCCAGGTTTGGTTGGCCCCGTTTGAGATGGTCGAGTAATATCTGAACGGAACGTTCGTCGAAAATGTCCTTCTCCCACAAATCCGATAGATTCTGAAGCCGCTGATGGCTGGCCGCATCATTCCAAAACATAGGTTCTGGCCACATTTCGGGGTTGTTGTGGAATTGAGCATAAGGCTTATAGTTGTTCTTGAATAGCACAGACACGTGCACCTTTTGTCCTGGCAGGATTCTGCGCGGATCCCCAAGGTGAGGTCTGCTGATGGTGAGATGGTGCTCGAATGATGTTAAATCACCTCACCTGATAGTATGCCCATCCGAATTGTAGTATAGCAGACGTTTGAGAGGAAACAGTTCCAACAGCCACCATCCGAGGTTCAGCGGATGCGTGATCCGCTTGTTCAGGTCATCGATCTTCCACATCACGTCAACAGGCTCCATTTCCAGCCCGGCAGCGACAGCCTGACTCCGCATCCACAGCAACGGGATGTCCCCAGACTGCAGCTTCTCGTTACGTCTGTTGCCGCCACCACTTGTGATGTGGACGTCAACATTGGGACCTCCATCAGCTGAAGATAACCTACACATCTCCGTGACAGCCCGCAAACCAGACTTCTTTGATATGGCCGTCATCAATACAATTAGATCGTCCGCCGTATACATACTCGGGCAAAAACTTGATGCGTCGCTCATCCAAGGCCAAGGCGTGGCGGAAGTAGCAAATATGGTCACAGGAAGTCGTTGTGCAGGGCAACGTCCTGCCCCTGCTGAGGCCAACCGAGGACACAGTGTCCCTGAAAAGGACGCAATCATTACGTCTCCAGGCCATTGTGAAACCTACGAAAATACTCACCACACCCCGACGAAGTGGATATGAACGTTACTTCGACAGAACGTCCTCTGAAACGTTCTGGCCAACTCGGCGTATTTGGCCTTTTTCTTGGACTCTTTCGGTATCGGCTGGCTGATGACACTGGCTGGTCGTGGCGTGATCGAATCATCGTCATCCGTTTTTGAGTATAATTCGAAAGCGCTGTGCCGTATCAGACGTGTACGAGCCAGCACGACGAGAGATCTTACAATGGGATCTGCTCGTTGTTTCCCGGAAGTAGTAACCCAACCTATTAAAAATTTCAATTGGTGTTGTAACAGATGGTACTCCATAAGAACTAGGCTTACTCGAGCAATCATACCCGCCAACGCTCGGACTTGGTAAGCGCCGCGTGAAAAGCCTGGAACGCGAATCAGATATGCGTAGTGTCAGCACCATGAGATGAAATATCTCACCGAACAAGAAGCCCTGTCCCCATCTTGGTAGTTGTCAGAAAGCCAGCGGTAGGAAGCCATGATGACCTTGTGTAGGTTCCTACCCCATAATAAGACCATCTGCTATAGAGCCCGACGCGTTGACGTACCGGCCAATGGCCATGTCCAAGTCATTGGATAGTCGCTGACGCAGTGATGCGCCGGCCACCTGGGCGATCGTGCCTAGTCCACTGCTGTAATACATGATTTGTTGATCGCTCTTTGTGATGTGACTGTAGAGCTCGACGATGTTCGTATTCTACGGACGAATGGGGGTAAGTGACGTGAGCCGAGTAAAGTGGAGCTCGTCGACATTACCTTGGTACCAAACTGATTCGACGTGCCGTCAATGCACACTACGAGATTTCTTGAGCTTCCGTGTTCCGAACATTGGAAAGTTCGAGGGATTCGAGTCGTGCCCTCGGCCTGTGTCGCCATTCGAAAGGTATGGGCGACTGCTGTACCACGCTACCGCGCTTGAAATACAAGAGCGTTAGTGGGCTGAGTCAAGGAGCGATGGAAACGGAGATTGGGCG
>JBBPSV010001121.1:0-11009 GCA_038093795.1 Retiboletus fuscus
AAACCGTAGCCTCTACGCCTGTATTCCCTAAGCTAGAGCTACTCAATCATACTCTTGAGATAACTCCTACGCTCGATCTCCCAACTACGGGATAAGACCTGTCCTCTTTGGACTTATCAAACCCTTCGACGCTGAGCGTGCTCTCCGTGAGCAGATACCTCGCCCGAAGGATCTTAGTCGCACCGTAGCGTCAAGAGCGCTGGTGCTTCCCTAGTCCCTAGAAACCCCTTGAGTCTACGCTCGACCCTACCCGGGCCAAGCGTAACAATTCTCCTCAACAGTATGATCTGCTCAGGCTCTCAATTGCTTACCAATAAGGCCTGCACTTGGCATGTCACCTTTGATGCATGGCATGCCATTGTGAACGCCTTTGGTATTTACTGTATCACCTCTATTGTGTTGCAGGGATCTTGAATACAGGTACATGATGGCCTTTCAATTTTGGTCATGCTATCAACATGAGTCACTTCAACAGCTATGTCCCTGTTCACATCACCTGTTACACTCATGGGTGTGTTAATCATTGCTACCTTTGTGTACATAGTCAACTACTTTTGGACCCACACAATGTGTGTGGCCTGGGGCAAAGTTGAGGGGGGCCTGCAGCCATTTGGCATGCTCCATTTTGTGTTTTTCCAGACTGTTGGATTGTCTCCACAAGACAATGTTTGTGTACCCCCAAAAGGCTCACATCACAGCAGAAGCAACTAGATAACATGATGTCGGACAGGTAATCTGACTGCCTTTTTGATACACATGGTAGGTCATCCTGATGATCACTCACTTTTTTGAAGCTGATCTTTGCTTCTCAGGGTCTGATGAAGGCATCACTGGAGACTTGGATTCCAGAAAGGAAGTTGGAGGAAGGTCTACTTGTAGATGATGGACTTTTTTGAATAGATTGTCACTTTTAGGTACTTTTACATGTCTTGTGGGTGATGATGATCCTGTACAATACACACCCTGACAATCACAATATCATTACAGCATTTTTTTGAGCAGTGTAACACCAATATCATGAATGTTGTGTGAATGTTAATGACTCTGCCATATGTGTGACCATAGACCCAATATGGCAGTTTGTACCTCCTCTGAGTGCCTTGCTTCCTCATGTAAGCCATTCTCTCAATCAATCTGTATTTACAAGCACCAAGAAAATGGTAGCTCCAAGTCAAGCACACATCCATTGACATAGTTTTGTACTTCAGTTCGATACAGAAGTCCACAGAATGCTGTCACAAGTCATCATATGTTCATGTCTCTTGCTATCTTGCACCTATCCAAGTTGGACAACCCAAACACACTACTCCTCACCATCCTCCTCCAGATCCATGCTCTCCAATGCCTTATCCCCCTTGTCATACAACCAATCCAGCCCCATCAACCCCTCCAAATACCCCATCTCATTGAATGCCCTCAACAACATCCTGAACCCCCCCATCTCATGTGCCTGCAAGACCATCTTGCTGCATCCTGTACAATGGTTGTATGCCATGCCTGTGGTGAAGAGAGTGCAGAACTGGGCAAGTAAGCCATGGAGTTGGTGGGGGATGAGACTGAGGATGCTATTGGTTGAGGACCTGGAGTCATCAGTGGTGCTGCTTGACAGTGGTGGGGTGCATGGAGGCTATGTGGCATTGCAGACATGAGACAATGGAGGGGTACAGAGTCGATCAGGGGCTCACCTATTTGATTGTTGCAAGGGCAACACAAAGAGCTCAATGGCAGCACCAAGGCTAGCCCTGGTTGAGTGACAGTGCACATTTGGTCAGGCATGCAGTCAGAGAGGGACTGGGAGAATGGTAACTGTTCAATGTCATGCACACAATTGTATAACATAGAGGGAGATACTCACATCCATAGACATGATGATGTCATTACAATAATAACTTCCCAACCTTTGACCATTGGGATTCAGGTTCAACGCAGTGGCATGGGCATCATGTCGCATCATGAGGTATGTATTGAAACCCAGCCCAGCATTCAGTGCAATCTGTCAAGCATTTGGTGCATCATCCAAAGAGGAGAGGAAGGGGACATACCTTGCCCTTGGCAGCACCCAACATCATTGGCAACCACCAACTCTAGGGAATTCACCATCACACTGGCAGACAACACAGACAGAGGTGGGATGGGATGGATAGAGGGCAAGGAAGTAGGCAAAGAGGTTTTGGAGTGGCCAGCCTGGATTGTCTAGCAAGCCAGAGGGGTCAAGTAAGCTGATGATCTAATCCAGGCATGGATCAGCATGTCAATTGGAAAGTATAGGAGATACACAGATTCATTGCTCATGATGAGCATGTCAGCTTGGTTGATCATGTGTACTTCTGCCCCATCACTGGTCAGGTCGACAATAAACTATGGTTTCATCTCTGGAGTGCATTGAAGATTGATGTGAGCTATACCAGTAATTCAATGAGTGTGTGTGGATGGGTGAGATGGAGTGTCACTATCTGAGCTGCACTGAGGTGCTCCTGCAAACAACATCCCTTCTTGCCTTTTTTGCTAACATCACCTCAAAGCAGGGAAAGTTGTTCAATGACCATCGTTTTCAGATGGTAGTCCATTTCTTGGCCCATGTCAAGCTCTCCTACTTGACAACAGTGTCCTCCTTTTCAAGTTGCTTGTGGATGACACCCAAGCCAGCAATGCAGGACAGTTTGGTGAGGTGGAGGGGCATGAGCAAGAGATGGCAGTAGGAGAAGGATTGGTGGGGGACAGAGGTGGTAGGGCCCTCGATGAAGGACTGAAATTGGGTGAGTAAGGAAGAGGAAACAAAAGATGGCTGGTTATCCTGTTGTGGTTGATGATCTCAGTGATGACAGTGATTTTACCCATGGAAGGGCCAGCATTGATGATGACTAGGACAAGTGAGCACACAGAAATAGACGAGGGGAAATGTGATGGACCTCAACAAATTGTTCAAAGTTGGATTCCTGCAAGTTGTGTCAGTATATCTGATCACCATGCTGGCCCATCAAACTGCCTTAAAAGCACCAAGGTTATGGTGGAAAGATGAAGGGTCTAGGGAGTGCAAAGCACTCCATAGAGGTAGATCAGTGTGTGAGGGAGGGTAACCCAGGCTGTTGATCCCATTTGCTGCATTGGCTGGTCACCCCTCTCTGAGGATCAGGGTCATGGTACCATATGCACAGAGGCTGGGTAAGGAAGCAGGTTTGTGTTACAATCAGTCCTCTACGATGTCCCAATCCCAACGGGATTTTCGCTAAGTCTTCTAAAATCTTATCTTATCTTCTTATTGCACCAACAAATGCTCACATGCCATCTAATCATGGACACCTTTATTTGTTCTTGTTTACCTTTTTATAGAGTTTACTTTCTTTCAAAGTCACACCATCCAGCAAGCACAGCCTTTCTCTTATCTTTCATTTCCATGCTATGCTTTGCTGTGCACATTACTTCTTTTATTTCCACTATGCTTCTCTTCCATTTCATTCCTGTGCACTGCTGCACATTACACATCATGCTTCTCTTTAATCTCCATCTCACAGCCTTATGTCTCATGCTGCCACATACTATACCCATATGTAGTTAGAAACCAAACATGTACATACAAGACCTATGAGTATAAAAACCCAGAGAACTCGCTGGCTAACACCAGTCTTGTTCTTCTGGAGATTTCCCCAAAAGTCTCTACACTAAGAGCAAAGCTCCCTGTTCCACTTTACTCATATGCTTTAGCCAAGCATAAAGGCTACTACAAAGTTACTCGTGACCTAGTCTACCCCTTCCCAACAACCACTCAGTGCTAGATGCATTGGGTTGTTTCAGTTTGGGGCAGTTTCAAGCCTGCAAAAGCTCTCATCAAGGGGCTTCTGCTACCCCAACCACCCTTCCAGGGCCATTTAGGTGAACTACCACTCACTTACTGGACAGAGGGAGTTGGCACAAGCAGTGACCACAAGGGGTATATGGCAGCAACTCTCCATGGGAGTGGTTGCGAGTATGGGAGAAGGAGGCGTGACCACAGTATTTTTGATTGCATTGGTACTAGCCAACAATGGTGGATTTGCACAATTCATACAAGCCATACACTCATCACACGAAGTTTATGACATTGACTGAGGCTGCAAACAAAAAACAGCGCATCCCTGCTAACTCTTGCAATCTGAGTTGGGCTGATGGTGAGCCCTCACCTACCATCACTACAATCATGCTGATGTTCATCCTGCAGATGCCTCTTGTTTTGGCCTCTCTTATCTCTCAAAGTTTGGATGGGATGCATCCAAAGGCCTTGGATCCTCTGGCAATGGGATGGAGACACACCTCAAGGTTGAGCAAAAGCTCAATATGATGGGCATTGGTGCATAGCACCAATGAGACCCCAATGGTATTGCATGGAAGCAAAACAAGGAATTTGAGGCATTGCTGAAGAAGCTTAATGAGAATGCTGAACAGGGAAAGGGTGTTGACAGTGAGGAGGTGGAAGGGGGTGGTGGGAGACTGTGTGAGACTGTGATGGACAAGGCATTCATATATGCACATGAGGAGAGAGCAGGGGAGTCAGTGAATGATTCATCCATGATGCCAAAGAAATGAAAGCACAAGGATGGTGACAATTCAGGTGCCATCAAGAACACAAGAAAGAAACAGAAGAAGGAGAAGGAAAAACACTGAAAATCCAGTTCTGATGACACTACCACTCCCTCTCTCAACCCTATTTCTGAACCTTCATCAGCACCCTCTTACTTGGGTTCCCACTCTGAACCAATACCCAAATCCTGTCCAATGGCATAAGTCATACACACAGACCAACTAGCCATTCTGATCCCTATTTTTGTCTTGCTTTCATTCACAACAGCCATTGTGTGTGTATCTGTGCTGCAAAACGTATCATGGGCAAATCTGCATCAGCTATATCAGAGATTCTTGGCATTGTGCCTTCTATCAGGAATGATCCTGATAGCACAGTTGAGCAAAGGGAGGTCTCTGGTGGAAGAACTCACCAGATAGAAGACTATGGGTAGTAGTCAAGTCTCTGAGAGATAACTCAGGTGGGAGTTAGAATGAAGAGAGGTAAAATATTCTTATTGAAGATGGACAAAAGGCCTCATCTTATATAGGGTATAGAAGTATTTGTACTTGTATATGTATCTCCTATATATATCTGATCATGTGAGTGATCAGTAAGCAGATAGGTAATGGCTTATGAGTAATCCACAGTAGTATCAATAAGCCAACCAATGGTGTAAATATCTCTTATCTCATGAATGAGTAAGGCACATAATATGAATAGTGTAAGCACAATCATCATAATAAGATCATGTGATGTGGTCTAGAATCATGGTCTAGAAATGAAGATTAATAATAGAATACCATGATTCTCAACACTCCTCCTCACTGTTCATGTTTGTGACAATGGGAATTTGATGAGTTGCAATTGACTCCTCCCTTCTTCAAACTTCTGTTTCCCAAGATTCTTCATGAAGATATCAGTGAATTGCTGATTTGTTGGGACATAGTAGATTTGGATCTCTCCAAGTTCTACTGCTTCATGGACATAGTGTTCTGGGATCTGAAGATGTTTAGTATGACCTTCTTGAACAGGGTTTGAGGCAAGGAATATAGGTCCTTGGTTATTGATGTAGAAAGGAATGGGGGATAGCTTGAAACCAATCTCTTCATAGATGTTTTGAAGCCAAGCAGCTTGTCTAGCAGCTTCAGTCATTCCACAGAACTCTGCTTCAGTGGAGGAAAGTTGAACTCTCTTCTGTCTCCTAGATAGCCAGGAAATAGGACCATTTGCATTGAATATGACATAGCCAGTGGTGGAGTGAGACATTTTGATGTCTCCAGCCCAATCAATATCAGAATAGACTATCAGTCCAAACTGATTACTGGTCACAGAATATTTGATACAAAGATCCTTCATTGTTGAAAGATACTTCATGACATGCATGAGTTTCAACAAATGTTCTTCCAATGGATTGGAAGAGAACTGTGACATCTTGATAACTGCAAAGGCTAAGTCAGGTCTTGTTCCCAGCATGATAAATAACAGTGATCCAATAACTGACTGATTGTTACACATAGCATACAAAAGGAAGTTTCTAGAATAACTCTTAAGGTCTTCAGAGGGATCTGCTCATGAGAAGCATGCTTGATGAAGAGGTAGACTTAAGAGTTGATGATGGATGTCTCAAGGACCAAGGATGACCCAAAAGATATGCTAGTATTGCGCAGATTCTGAATGGGTTTTACAGGAGTTGGAGTAATACTTTAAATAGGATAAGAGTGATGTGCATGGACCAAGAGACAAAGAAGGAAGTCAACTACATGGAGGTAATTGGGAACACTGGTTGTTATAAGAGAAATGACAGGGGAGGGATAAGTCCATAAAAGAAGATGATTGGTCAGCAAGATAACTTGATAAGTGACAAATGAGTCAGACCAGTTATCATCAAGAAATAGGTGTAATGAAATGAAAGGTTATCCTTCCAAGTATGTAGGGAAGAAGAGAGAGATAGAAGGAAGACAAAGCAATGAAGAAAGAAAATTGTAACACTGATAGAGACTTCAAAGAGCAGGAGTTGCAACTAGAGCTTGGTTTGGTCTTGGATTATATCCAGTGGGTAGAGGAGTATAGACTGGTTTACAATTCTCCTGACCAAATCATTTGATGACTTTCTCCACATAGTAGGTTTGGTCAAGGATCATAGAACCTTTTTGGTCATACATTATCCTTATACCCAAATACTCTTTAGCTTCTCCAAGGTCATGGCATTCCCATTGTTTCATGAACTTCTTCTTATGTTCAAGGAGTAGCTTGGTATCATTACCAATAAAAAGACTGTCATCAACATATATCAAAAATAAAATGATTGCTTCACTGATGGATTTGAAATATAGTCCAGGGTCTGAAGTAGAATGGGCAAAGCCCATCTCCTGGAGTGATTTGTGCAACTCTTTATTCCATTTGAGTGCAGCTTGCTTGAGACCATAAATGGCTCTAAGCAGACAACAGACCTTCTTCTCTTGACCTTTGACTATGAATCCTTCTGGTTGTTCCATGTAGATAGTTTCTCTGAGCATTCCATTGAGGAAAGCAGTTTTGACATTGATACAGAGAACTTTCATCTTGCATTTTACAGCTTCTGACATGGCAGCTTGGAATGTCTTGAACCTTGCAGTGGGTGCATAGGTTTCAGTATAGTCAACATCAGGAATTTGAGTGAAGCCTTTCACAACAAGGCATGCTTTGAAGCAACCATCAGACTTCCTAGCAAAAACCCATCTCCCTTTGAGGGGTTTATGATCTTTGGGAAGATCAACCAATTTCCAGACATTTCTCTCATGTAAGGATTTCATTTCATCCTTTATGGCATCTCTCCATGGAATTTGTTCTGAACTAGAGAGTTTCAGAACATCTCTATACTGATTAGGTATAGGTTCCATCAATGGTTCAACTGCCATCATCAGATGATGTCAAATCCATTAGGCAGAATACATCTGGCCCAGATCTTCTTCTTGATTAGTAGGTATCTGATCAACAGGCATAGGTTCTGTAGCAGATGACTCCTCCTGGATTGGATCCAGGCCTCTCTGGAGATCTTGCTCAATTTCAATAGCAGGCCTGTTCCCATATGCATTGTCAGGTAAAATCCTTGACATGGGAACATGAGCAGATCTCCTCTGTTCAACAGGTGGTCTATAGGTAGACCTCTCATCTCTTGTAGGATGGTGTTGATGAGGGCAAGAGCGAAACTCTTGTAGAGTCTCATCAGAGTGTTGTTTTGGAGGTAACCAAACACAAGGTGAAGTCTCTCCTATAGGTTCTGTCTCTTCATCATCAGATGAAGGTAGAGGAGGTAACATATATTGCTTGTGTTGATGTTGATCCACTATTTCACTCCTATGACCAGTGTCAGGTTGGCCATGTTTGGTAGGAGGGTGAAAAGGTGAAGTAACTTTAGGAGAAGATGGAGGTGATGGGGTTGAACAAGGTGGAGGTGATAGCAATGGTGCTGGAGAACCTAAATCTTCAGGGAATCTCCATGGTGTTGCATCTCAAGATGATTGTCCATCATTTGAGTGGTGGAATGGTTGTAGGTGATCATTCACAGGTAGTGGTAGTGGTATGATGTAACCTTGAGGAGCATTAGGAGGATCCAGATTCCTTTCTTGTACTTCCTCTACATCTTCAAGATCGTTGGATGCTAGTTCCTGTTCAATTGGAATAGGAGGTGGTCCATCAACAAGACTTTGGGAACAGTAAGGAAAGATATCTTCATCAAATATGGTGGTAGAGGATATAAAAACTCAATGCCTGGATTTAAACCAGAATTGGTATCCTTTTGTGTTCAATTCATATCCTATAAATGTCATCTCCTCAGACTTGGGAGAGAGTTTATTCTGTCGCTGTTCAGATGGAATGAATACATAAGCGAGACAACCAAATACTCTGAAGTAGGAAACATCAGGTTTATCTCCATTGAATCGTTCAATGGGTGTCTTCCAAGCAAGATGACGCATTGGTTGTTGATTGTAGATGTGCAATGCGGTTTCAACAGCATCTTGCCAGAATGAATCAGGCAGACAGGCATGGTGTCAGATAGCTCCTGCTTTCTCAAGCAAGGTCCGATTAAATCTCTCAGCATGTCCATTCTGCTGGGGAGTATGAGGAGCAGAGGTGTAATGAGTAACACCTCTGGTAGTGAAGAATGATTGAAATTCCTTCCCCATATATTCCCCACCACAATCTGAACATACAGAGGTGAGTGAGTGGCCAGTTTGGTTCTCTGCCCATGTAACCATGTAAGTAAAGTGCTGGGAAACAGCATCTTTGTTGTGAATGAAGGCAACAAGTGCATAACCCGAGTGGTCATCTATAAAGGAGAGTATATAGTAAGCCCTGGAGTGAGGCTCAGTGGGCATAGGCCCCACCAGATTGGTGTGAACCAGTTCCAGTGGATGACTTGCACATTTGGATGAGTCAACATAAGTGTGATCATGCATCTTACCAAGAGAACAACCCCTGCAAGGTGGAGTGCTCAAGGGAACATTGACAGTAGGAAAGCCAGTGACAGAAGAAGGGGCTTGATGAAGCACATTCTTTGAAGTATGGCCAAATCAATGGTGCCAGAGATGATAGGAATCTTCCTTGGCAAAGGTAGATATAATGCCCTTCTCTGGAGTAATCTGTTCAGACTGAATCCAATGAAGGTTGTTACTTGGGTTCAAGGCAGATGCCTGCAAAACCAAGTCTCCTTTCACATTCCAAATACTGGAATGCTTGTCATCTATCTCACACTTGAAGCCATATTTGGCTAGTGTAGGTACAGACAAAAGTCTGTGGGCAGTGCTAGGTGCATACCATACTTCTTCAAGGACTAGAGGTGTCCTTTGATTTTGATGAACAATGACCTTGCCTGGTTCATACATGGGTACAGTCTCACCATTAGCAACAGTGGCATGTCAGACTTGATTGCCTAGATGAACAAAATCATTATCAAAAGGTGACAGATGATCTGTACATCCAGAGTCAATCATCCAATGTCTGGAGGCAAAAGTTATTTCAGAATCTCCTCCTAGCACAAAAGCACCATGATACAAGTCAAAAGTAAATTCAGATTCATCATACCTGTACACAAGATGTGAAGGTGGTAAGCCATGCTCTGGGTAAACTACTCCTGGGTTTCGTGGGTATTCCATGGCTAATTCCTTTGAGGAAGTAGGTGTTACGGTTCAATTTCCACGAAGTCAATTTTCGCCTCACACGCTAAGTTCTCTTAACTTATCTCTTATCTCTCATCTTTTCATCTTATCTTATCATGTCAACAATTGACATCTTATCACAGACACTTCCTTTGTTTATCTTTATTGACACTTTTATAGAGTTCACTATATCTTAGATTCTTTAATCTCCACACTGTGCACAGCTATGCACATCGCTTCCTCTTCACATTAAATCTTCTTTCATTTCCTCTATGCTTCTCTTCCATTCCATTCTTGTGCACTGCTGCGCATTACACATCATGCTTCTCTTTTAATTACCACCTCATAGCCTTATGCCTTATGTTTCCCTTCCACTTTGCTATGCTGCCACATACTATAGCCCTATTTAGTTTATTACCATCATATGTACAAATAACTTACTATAGTATAAAAAGTACCAGAAGCCAAGCTGGTAACCCCAGTCTTGTTCTTCTGTGTGTTCCCCTCATCGTCTACTTGAGATCCTGTATAGGATTAATACCAGTCAGACTTAGGCTTTCCTCCTCAGTCGACATACTCCCCTTCAGAGCTTAGGTGCTCTATGCCAGGGTGACTACGATTCTATCCTCTCACTCTAGCCAAGTATAAAGGCACTACAACGTTTGTGACCCAGTCTACCCCTTCATGACGACTGCTCAGTGCTAGACACTTTGGGTTGTTTCAGTAGGGAGTAGGTCCTGGATATGATCTAACTCATCTATGTTGTTGAAATGGTCTCAATTAGAAACCAATCCTCCCAAGGTAAAAGATACCTTGTTCTTCTTCAACTTCCATGATGTCTTCTTCTGCCCCTGAGGAGGTCCAGTGTTCAAATCAGAAGGGGCATTCTCTGATTGAACTGGATCAAAAGGGCATGGATGAGGGTCCAGCTATATCCATCCCATTGTCTTCATTGTTCCATCCAGCCACAGTGATAGTGGAACTGAAGTCTTCTTTGTCATACTCCATCTCCAGTGTGGCCTTCACATGATTGATGAAATGATCAATGGGATCTTCATACTGATCTTTGAAACGACCGAACACCTTACTAGGGTGCTAAGCCTTCAAGAGGTCAAGTTAGGTGCAACTTGTAGCACTGGAGTGTAAGGGAGAACTCCAAGAGGACAAGACTGGGGAGCCAGTCAAGTCCTAGGAGGCTTATATAGTATCTAGGAGTTTACAGGTGTGTACACTAGATCTATGATATGCTATGCTGGGGTGAGGACTAGGTGAGGCTAAGGCTATGTGGAAGGCTATGTACATGAGGGAGTCTAGACTAACATATGTAGGGTGAC